>CAJUXJ010000346.1:0-30637 GCA_910589775.1 Avena eriantha
CAAGTTATGCATTAATCAACTAGTCGTGGGACAATGCACATAGAACTAAGAATGGCTACTATGCACTCAAAGTAGGTGCATAAAGTTAGAAGGTGGAGACTCAATGTAATGGTGGAAGAAAGGCCTTTTGTAAAAGGAAGTAGGGATTCAAGTCTCATAAAGAGCTTCCAAAAATTATGGTACTCATAGCTTTCAGCTCTCATTGCCCCTATCATAAGCATCTTGAAGTGATTAAGGTTAAAGTGAACAAACTATGGTGTACATGCTTGACGAAGTATAAGTCAGAAATCTCATGTCCCTTGTATACGAGGGCCGCTCCTCATGCTACTCAAGTTTAGTCACCGGTAAGTTCTTGTCATCGTAAGTACATGTGTATCATTGAGAACCGCAAACGGGGTACCCCTTGCCCGATGATACGGAAGAATCCCCATATGAAAATGACAAGGCAAGCAGAGAACGAGCATCTCAACATTCTTCTTATTTACCATGGGAATATGGTGCTTTTTTCTCTCTTTCCTCTTTTCATAGTATCTCTTTTTTTTCTCTTTTTTTCTTTTTTTCTCAATATAGGACTCTTTTTTATAAGAAGAATGCTTCATAGACAGCTCATTATGGTTACGCTACAGGTTTCCACCATGTCATCATGGATTAGACCTGCGGCCCAGGCGTTTCTCTAACACATATACATAACTCCATGGACTTACAAGCTCCCCTTTCATTTCACACCGACGACATCCATATACAAAAGAGCATGATATCAACTAGGTACAAGTACCAAGTGCAATGTTGAAAGAGTTCCCCATGAAAGCATGGTTCTGCTAATTCCCAACAAATAAGTGCAAGCATATACAACATAGAAGACATAATGGTTCAAGTTTATTAGGGGCAAAAAGTAAAGTGTTCCATCAAGTTCGTGAGAGCTTTAATCACTAGGTTTCTCATAACAAGTGGAAGGTAAACAAAAACACGAATGTACTTGGAATAGCATAAGCTAGTAGGTAGGTATGGTGGACTCTTTGGAATAACTTGGTTTAGGGAGTTGGATGCATGAGTGGAACTCATACTTTGTTGTGGAGGCTAGCAAAAGACTGGGAGCGACAAACTAAGAGAGCAATAATGGCCATAATCATGCAGAGCGACAAAACATCATTGATCAAAGCATAAAGTGATACTACAAGTTGAAAACTAAAGGATCATAAAGGCTATGGTGACTTGAGATAGTCATAACATGGTGTGAGCATGTGCCAAGTCAAGCCAAATAAAGCATCAAAGGAGAATACCACTATACTATGCTTTAATATGCTAAAACAACGCATGATTCATCCAAGGCACATTAAGCAATCTCAATTGTTTATAAAAAGTCATGCTATAGCAGAGAATACTAAGAATAAAGCCAAAACAATCAAGCATGGCATGACAAAGCATAGGCCACAGTCAAAAACGAGCTCTTTTTACCACATAAGCATGAACTTTCCTACTCTTTTCCAAACCAAACTAAACTATTTGCAAACCAAAGTATGAAAGAGGGGGTCCTACCAACTTATTCAGAACACTAAGCAAACCAAGCAAACTAAAAACCAAAACAAAAACGAAAAAGAAGACGCTCCAAGAAAAACACAACTGTGCATGAAACAATAAAAATGAAGCGTGTGGAAGAAACCTGGAATTTTTATTGATGAAGAAGGGGATGCCTTGGGCATCCCCAAGCTTTGACGCTTGTACTTCTTGGGTATTTCTTGGGGTGACACGCATGGCATCCCCAAGCTTGAGCTTTAGTCCATCCTTCATCTCATTACTCATTCCTTCCATACACCTGAAAATTTTCCTTCATACAAAACTTCACACAATCTCATTAGCAACATTAGTGCACTTAAGATAAATAAGTCTCAAGGTTCAGTTCTAACACCAAATAAAATTCCATTAGAACACTAGCTACTGTAGCACTTCCCTCAAAAAGCTCAATTGCCCAAAGGAACCCAAGAAGGAACTAACAAGAAGCAAATGCAGAAAAATGGCAGAAATCTGTCAAAACAGACCAGCAGGTAAAGACGATTTTTTTCGAAGACCTTCTGTTGCTCAAATCAAAAAGTGTTGATCTAACTAAAGTTAGATAATAACCAGGGGCAGAAGAACAAACAATTACAGCTCAATCCGACGTACAGAGCTCTCTCAGGAATCTTTACGGTGAAGCACAGAAATCTGTTTCGGGACAGCAACTTTCCCAATCATTACTTCACTCTCATTAGAGGTTACTCTTGGCACAAAAAGCAAATAAAAAGGATAAGTAGAGGTTATTACAGAGGTAATAACTTCCAAGAGTCAACTAAAACTCTTGGGTTATCTCCCAACAAGTACTTTTCTTTAACGCCTTTAAGTTAGGCATAAGAAGCAAAGAAAGAATCAAGTGTTCTCAAATGAAGAAGCATTAAGATCAATACCAGAAATATTTTCAACAAGGAAAGGTATATCATCGAAGTAAGTTCTAGAGGATCCTTTCTCAATGCTCTTGGGTTCACTATTCTCATCAAAAGGGTTTGCAGGAACAATCCAATCAAGATTCTTTTCTATGTCATCATGTATTGCTACTAGTTTAAAGGGTATTGGTATCTTAGGTTCCTCCCCATTAGGTTTGGTTTTGATCATCTTTTCTCGGGTACCAACAACATCTACACATGAGCCTAGCATATTGAAACGTTCAAAAACTTTTCTAGCTTCCTTGGCAACATCATAGAACTCCTTAAACAAAGTTTCTAGAATAAATCCCTCTTTTCAGGGTCTTCAATTTTTTAAGCTTAAGAAACATTACTTGCATCAACGGGTTGAGGTTAACAAACCTAGCTTATAACATGAGAATTAAAGAAGCTGCAACAATCTCATAGTTTGGAGCAAGTTCTACAAGGGACCTATCCTCAGTATCTTCATGCTTACTAACATGATTAAATAATTCTTCAATGTTATCTTTCCCAATTATAGAACCACTACCAATTGGAAGGTCTTTCAGGGTGAAAGTAGGGATCAACATGGTGAGCTAAGGAAGAGGTGACAACTAAAGGAGACTTAATTTTTTTTGTGTTTTTGAAATAAGAAAGCAAAAAAGTAAAACTAATTTTTTTGTGTTTTTTGAAGAACAAACCAAGCAAACAAAGCAAAAAGAAACTAAGCAAAACAAAAACAACAAAGTAAAGAGATTGGTTATGAGGGACTCCCCTTGTGAAGATGTCCTTGACTCCCCGGCAACGGCGCCAGAAAAATGCTTGATGGCTCAATGCACGGCGCCCAAAAAAATTCTTGATGGCGGTGTTGATGTAGAGCTCGTTGGGAACCCCAAGAGGAAGGTATGATGAGCACAGCAGCAAGTTTCCCTCAGTTATGAAACCAAGGTTTAATCGAACCAGTAGGATCAAGGAAACACCCCAAAGGTGTTACTAGCTGAGCTTTAGCAGGGCGCACTACCGGTGCTAGTAGCAACGTGGAGACCTGCACAACACAACCACAGAACTTTGTCCCCAACTTGCGATGAGGTTGTCAATCTCACTGTGTTTTGCGGAAAACAAAGGATTAAACATATCGAAAGGAAAGAAGTAAAAGTTTGCAGAAAGTAAACACAAAGCAGTAAAATATTGTAGATTGTATGTAAAGAAAAAGGACCGGGATCCATAGTTCACTAGAGGTGGCTCTCCTTAAGATAGAAAACATGCTGGGTGAAAAAATTACAACGGGGCAATTGACAAACACCGAGAAAGCAATACATGCATATACTAATCATCTTGACTCCTCTAAGACTTGATTGGGTATTACAACATAATACATAGACCGCCATCCAACTGCATCTATGACTAATAATCCACCTTTAGGTTATCATCTGAACCCCCTCCAGTATTAAGTTGCAAGCAACGGATTATTGCTTTATGAACTGCGTGTAAAGTAAACAATACGATTGTTCTATGAAAAAGGATTGTTGTTTTCTCCCTAGTAGGAACAACACATCTAGTACCTTAGAGATTTCAGTCACTTCCCTAGATTACCAGAGGCATGAACCCACTATCGAGCATAAATACTAACTCTTGGAGTTGCTAGCATCTACTTGGCCAAGATAGCTACTAACAACGGAAAGCATGCAAGATCTCAAATAACAAAGACATGATAGAATCAATAATCAATATGAAATAGCATCTCAATATCCATCGGATCCCCGCAAACACAACATGTATGAATTACAAATAGATGATCTTGATCATGAATGGAGCTCACAAGATCTAAACATGAAAGCACAAAGGAGGGGAAACCAGCCATCTAGCTACTACATGGATCCGTAGTCCAAGGATGAACTACTCACGCATCACACCGGAGGCTTGCATGGTGATGAAGAAGGCCTCTAGGGTGAATTCCCCTCTCCGGCAGGGTGCCAGGAAGAGCTTCAGATCCCTCCCGATCTAGGGATGGAGATGACGGCGGCTGCAGACTCTTTCGTCGATTTTTGATCGGGTACTTAGGGTTTTCGTCCCGAGGGCATCTTATAGTCGGAAGGGGAGGCCGAGGGGGTGCCTGGGCTGGCCACACCACCCCCTCGCGCGGGCCAGGCCTGGCCACACGACCAGGTGGTGTGGCCGCCCTCCGGCCCCTCTCCGTCTCGTATTCTGGCACTTGATGACATCCGGAAAAATAGGCACTTTGGCTTTTGTCCCGTCCAATTCGCGAATATTCATTTACTGACTTTCCTGGAACCAAAAATAGCAGAAAACAGGCAGCTGGCACTGTGGCTCTTGTTAATAGGTTAGTCCAAGAAATCATATGAAAAGTACTCCAAAGTTGGAACAAAACACAAGAAAGTGGATAAAACTAAGCATGGAACATCAAAAATTATAGATACATTTGCAATGTATGCAGAGTCCATTGCATGTGTGTTCTTTTCACAACCCACCTATGGATCCCCAGTGTCATTCCATGTCTGTTCTTTTCATAGACCACATATGGATCCACCAGAGTTCATTGCATGTATGTTCTATTAACTGACCACATATGGATCCACTAGAGTTCATTGCATGTGTGTTCTTTTCATTAACCATAGCTAGAATCATTGCATGTATGTTCTTTTCACAAACCAAATATGGATCCACTAGTGTCATTGCATGTGTGTTCTTCTCAGAAACCACCTATGGATCCACCAGAGTTTTTGCATGTATGTTCTTTTCATAGACCACATATGGATCCACCTGAGTTCATTGCATGTGGGTTCTTTTCAGAAACCACCTATGGATCCCCTAGGGTCATTGCATGAATTTTCTTTTCACAAACCACAACTAGAGTCATTGCATGTCTGTTCTTTTAACATATCACATATGGATCCAACAGAGTGCGTTGCATGTGTATTGTTTTCACAAACCACCTATGGATCCACTAGTGTCATTGCATCTGTGTTGTTTTCATTAACCACATATGGATCCACCAGTGTCATTGAATGTCTATTCTTCTCACAAACCACATATGGATCCACAAGTGTCATTGAATGTGTGTTCTTTTCATTAACCACAGCTAGAGTCATTGCATGTATGTTCTTTTCACAAACCACATATGGATCCACCATTGTCATTGCATGTGTGTTCTTCTCACAAACCACATATGGATCCACCAGAGTTCATAGCATGTATGTTCTTTTCATAGACCACATATGGATCCACCAGAGTTCATTGCATGTCTGTTCTTTTCACAAACCACCTATGGATCCCCTAGTGTCATTGCATGTGTGTTCTTTTCACAAACCACAACTAGAGTCATTGCAATGTGTTCTTTTCACAGACCACATATGGATCCAGCAGAGTTCATTGCATCTGTGTTCTTTTCATAGACCACCTATGGATCCAACAGAGTTCATTTCATGTGTGTTCTTTTCACAGACCACATATGGATCCAGCAGAGTTCATTGCATGTGTGTTCTTTTCACAGACCACCTATGGATCCAACAGAGTTCATTGCATGTGTGTTCATTTCATAGACCACCTATGGATATCGAGTGTAATTGGATGTCTGTACTTTTCACAGACCACATATGGATCCACCAGAGTTCCTTGCATGTATGTTCTTTCAACACACCACACATGGATCCACCAGACTTCATTGCATGTGTCTTGTTTTCACAAACCACAACTAGAGTCATTGCATGTGTGTTCTTTCCACATACCACATATGGATCCACTAGTGTTCATTCCATGTTTGTTCTTTTCACAAACCACCTATGGATCCACATGAGTTCATTGCACGTCTGTTCTTTTTATAGACCACATATGGATCCACCAGAGTTCATTGCATGTCGGTCCTTTTAACAGACCACATATGAATCCAATAGAGTTCATTGCATGTGTGTTCTTTTCACAAACCACCTATGGATCCACCAGTGTCATTGCTTGTGTGTTCTTTTCATTAACCACATATGGTTCCACCAGAGTTCTTTGCATGTCTGTTCTTTTAACAAACCACATATGGATCCACTAGACTCCATGCATGTGTGTTCTTTGCACACACCACATATGGATCCACCAATGTCATTGCATGTGTGTTCTTTTCACAAACCAGAACTAGAGTCATTGCATGTGTGTTCTTTCCACAGACCACATATGGATCCACTAGTGTTCATTGCATGTCTGTTCTTTTTATAGACCACATATGGATCCACCCAAGTTCATTGCATGTATGTCTTTTTAACAGACCACATATGAATCCAATAGAGTTCATTGCATATGTGTTCTTTTCACAAACCACCTATGGATCCACTAGTGTCATTGCATGTGTGTTCTTTTCATTAACCACATATGGTTCCACCAGAGTTCATTGCATGTCTGTTCTTTTAACAAACCACATATGGATCCACCAGAGTCCATGCATGTGTGTTCGTTTCACACACCACATATGGATCCACCAATGTCATTGCATGTGTGTTCATCTCACAACCACATATGGATCCACCAGTGTCATTGCATGTGTGTTCTTTTCATTAACCACAGCTAGAGTCATTGCATGTATGTTCTTTTCACAAACCACATATGGATCCACCTGAGTTCATTGCATGTATGTTCTTTTCATAGACCGCATATGGATCCACCAGAGTTCATTGTATGTGTGTTCTTTTCACAAACCACCTATGGATCCCCTAGTGTCATTGCATGTGTGTTGTTTTCACAAACAACATATGGATCCACTAGAGTTCATTGCATGTGTGTTCTTTTCACAAACCACTTATGGATCCACTAGTGTCATTGCATGTGTGTTCGTTTGATTAACCATAGCTATAGTCATTGCATGTATGTTCTTTTCACAAACCACATATGGATCCACCAGTGTCATTGGATGTGTGTTCCTCTCACAAACCACATATGGATCCACCAGAGTTCATTGCATGTATGTTATTTTCATAGACCACATATGGATCCACTAGAGTTCATTGCATCCGTGTTCTTTTCACACACCACTTATGGAACCCCTAGTGTCATTGCATGTGTGTTCTTTTTACAAATGACAACTAGAGTCATTGCATGTGTGTTCATTTGACGGATCACATATGGATCCAGCAGAGTTCATTGCATGTGTGTTCTGTTCACAAACCACCTATGGATCCCCAGTGTCATTGCATGTATATTCCATTCATAGACCACATATGGATCCACCATAGTTCATTGCATGTTTGCTCTTTTAACAGACCAAATATGGATCCACAAGAGTTCATTGCATGCGTGTTCTTTTCATTAACCACAACTAGAGTCATTGCATGTATGTTCTTTTCCCAACCACATATGGATCCACCAGTGTCATTGCATGTGTGTTCTTCTCATAAACCACCTTTGGATCTACCAGAGTTCATTGCATGTATGTTCTTTTCATAGACCACATATGGATCCACCAGAGTTCATTGCATGTGTGTTCTTTTCACAAACCACCTATGGATCCACATGAGTTCATTGCACGTATGTTCTTTTTATAGACCACATATGGATCCACCAGAGTTCATTGCATGTCGGTCCTTTTAACAGACCACATATGAATCCAATAGAGTTCATTGCATGTGTGTTCTTTTCACAAACCACCTATGGATCCACCAGTGTCACTGCATGTGTGTTCTTTTCATTAACCACATATGGTTCCACCAGAGTTCTTTGCATGTCTGTTCTTTTAACAAACCACATATGGATCCATCGGAGTCCATGCATGTGTGTTCTCTTCACACACCATATATGGATCCACCAATGTCATTGCATGTATGTTCATTTCACAAACCACATATGGATCCACCAGTGTCATTACATGTGTGTTCCTCTCACAAACCACATATGGATCCACCAGAGTTCATTGCATGTATGTTATTTTCATAGACCACATATGGATCCACCAGAGTTCATTGCATCTGTGTTCTTTTCACAAACCACTTATGGAACCCCTAGTGTCATTGCATGTGTGTTCTTTTTACAAATGACAACTAGAGTCATTGCATGTGTGTTCTTTTCACGGACCACATATGGATCCAGCAGAATTCATTGCATGTGTGTTCTTTTCACAAACCACCTATGGATCCCCAGTGTCATTCATGTCTATTCCATTCATAGACCACATATGGATCCACTATAGTTAATTGCATTTGTTCTTTTAACATACCAAATATGGATCCACCCGAGTTCATTGCATGTGTGTTCTTTTCATTAACCACAACTAGAGTCATTGCATGTATGTTCTTTTCCCAAACCACATATGGATCCACCAATGTCATTGCATGTGTGTTCTTCTCATAAACCACCTTTGGATCTACCAGAGTTCATTGCATGTATGTTCTTTTCATAGACCACATATGGATCCACCAGAGTTCATTGCATGTGTGTTCTTTTCACAAACCACCTATGGATCCACATGAGTTCATTTCACGTCTGTTCTTTTTATAGACCACATATGGATCCACCAGAGTTCATTGCATGTCGGTCCTTTTAACAGACCACATATGAATCCAATAGAGTTCATTGCATGTGTGTTCTTTTCACAAACCACCTATGGATCCACCAGTGTCATTGCATGTGTGTTCTTTTCATTAACCACATATGGTTCCACCAGAGTTCTTTGCAAGTCTGTTCTTTTAACAAACCACATATGGATCCACCAGAGTCCATGCATGCGTGTTCTTTTCACACACCACATATGGATCCACCAATGTCATTGCATGTGTGTTGTTTTCACAAACCACAACTAGAGTCATTGCATGTGTGTTCTTTCCACAGACCACATATGGATCCACTAGTGTTCAGTGCACGTCTGTTCTTTCTATAGACCACATGTGGATCCACCCAAGTTCATTGCATGTATGTCTTTTTAACAGACCACATATGAATCCAATAGAGTTCATTGCATGTGTGTTCTTTTCACAAACCACCTATGGATCCACTAGTGTCATTGCATGTGTGTTCTTTTAATTAACCACATATGGTTCCACCAGAGTTCATTGCATGTCTGTTCTTTTAACAAACCACATATGGATCCACCAGAGTCCATGCATGTGTGTTCGTTTCACACACCACATGTGGATCCACCAATCTCATTGCATGTATGTTATTCTCACAAACCACATATGGATCCACCAGTGTCATTGCATGTGTGTTCCTTTCATTAACCATAGCTAGAGTCATTGCATGTATGTTCTTTTCACAAACCACATATGGATCCACCCGAGTTCATTGCATGTGTGTTCTTTTCATAGACCACATATGGATCCACTAGAGTTCATTGTATGTGTGTTCTTTTCACAGACCACCTATGGATCCCCTAGTGTCATTGCATGTGTGTTGTTTTCACAAACCACATCTAGAGTCATTGCATGTCTATTCTTTTAACAGACCATATATGGATCCACCAGAGTTCATTGCATGTGTGTTCTTTTCACAGACCACCTTTGGATCTACCAGTGTCATTGCATGTGTGTTCTTTTCACAAACGACATATGGATCCACTAGAGTTCATTGCATGTGTGTTCTTTTCACAAACCACATATGGATCCACTAGTGTCATTGCATGTGTGTTCTTTTGATTAACCATAGATATAGTCATTGCATGTATGTTCTTTTCACAAACCACATATGGATCCACCAGTGTCATTGCATGTGTGTTCCTCTCACAAACCACATATGGGTCCAGCAGAGTTCATTCCATGTATGTTATTTTCATAGACCACATATGGATCCACCAGAGTTCATTGCATCCGTGTTCTTTTCACAAACCACTTATGGAACCCCTAGTGTCATTGCATGTGTGTTCTTATTACAAATGTCAACTAGAGTCATTGCATGTGTGTTCTTTTCACGGACCACATATGGATCCAGCAGAGTTCATTGCATGTGTGTTCTTTTCACAAACCACCTATGGATCCCCAGTGTAATTGTATGTCTATTCCATTCATAGACCACATATGGATCCACCATAGTTCATTGCATGTTTGTTCTTTTAACAGACCAAATATGGATCCACCCGAGTTCATTGCATGTGTGTTCTTTTCATTAACCACAACTAGAGTCATTGCATGTATGTTCTTTTCCCAAACCACATATGGATCCACCAGTGTCATTGCATGTGTGTTCTTCTCATAAACCACCTTTGGATGTACTAGAGTTCATTACATGTATGTTCTTTTCATAGACCACATATGGATCCACCAGAGTTCATTGCATCTGTGTTCTTTTCACAAACCACCTATGCATCACCTAGTGTCATTGCATGTGCGTTCTTTTCACAAACCACAACTAGAGTCATTGCATGTATGTTCTTTTAACAGATCACATATGGATCCACTAGAATTCATTGCATGTGTGTTCTTTTCACAAACCACCTATGGATCCACCAGTGTCATTTCATGTGTGTTCTTTTCATTAACCACATATGGATCCACCAGTGTCATTGCATGTTTGTTCTTCTCACAAACCACATTTGGATCCACCAATGTCATAGCATGTGTTTTCATTTCATTAACCACAGCTAGAGTCATTGCATGTATGTTCTTTTCACAAACCACATATGGATCCACCTGTGTCATTGCATGTGTGTTCTTCTCACAAACCACATACGGATCCACCAGAGTTCATTGCATGTATGTTCTTTTCATAGACAACATATGGATACACCATTGTCATTGCATGTGCGTTCTTTTCATTAACCATAGCTAGAGTCATTGCATGTGTGTTCTTTTCACAAACCACGTATGGATCCACCATTGTCATTGCATGTGTGTTCTTCTCACAGACCACATATGGATCCACCAGAGTTCATTGCATGTCTGTTCTTTTCACAAACCACGTATGGATCCACCAGAATTCATTGCATGTGTGTTCTTTTCACAAACCACCTATGGATCCCCTAGAGTCATTGCATGTGTGTTCTTTTCACAAACTACAACTAGAGTCATTGCATGTGTGTTCTTTTCACAGACTACATATGGATCGAGCAGAGTTCACTGCATGTGAGTTCTTTTGAGAGACAACCTATGGATCCATAGTGTCATTGCATGTTTGTTCTTTCATAGACCACATATGGATCCACCAGAGTTCATTGCTCGTCTGTTCTTTTAACAGACCACATATGGATCCACCAGAGTTCATTGCATGTGTGTTCTTTTCACAAAACACATATGCATCCACAAGTGTCATTGCATGTGTGTTATTCTCACAGACCACATATGGATCCACCAGTGTCATTGCATGTGTGTTCTTTTCACTTACTACAGCTAGAGTCATTGCATGTCTATTCTTCTCACAAACCACATATGGATCCACCAGTGTCATTGCATGTGTGTTCTTCTCACAAACCACATATGGATCCACCAGAGTTCATTGCATGTATGTTCTTTTCATACACCACATATGGATCGACCAGAGTTCATTGCATGTGTGTTCTTTTCACAAACCACCAATGGATCCCCTAGTGTCATTGCATGCGTGTTCTTTTCACAAACCACAACTACAGTCATTGAATGTGTGTTATTTTCATAGACCACATATGGATCCAGCAGACTTCATTGCACGCGTGTTATTTTCACAACCCACCTATGGATCCCCAGTGTCATTCCATGTCTTTTCTTTTCATGGACCACATATGGATCCAGCAGAGTTCATTGCATGTCTGTTCTTTTAAACTGACCACATATGGATCCACCAGAGTTCATTGCATATGTGTTCTTTTCATTAACCACATCTAGAGTCATTGCATCTATGTTCTTTTCACAAATAACATATGGATCCACCAGTGTCATTGCATGTGTGTTCTTCTCAAAAACCACCTATGAATCCACCAGAGTTCATTGCATGCATGTTCTTTTCATAGACCACATATGGATCCACGAGAGTTCATTGCATGTGTGTTTTTTCATAGACCACTTATGGATCCACCAGTGTCATTGCATGTGTGTTCTTTTCATTAACCACAACTAGAGTCATTGCATGTGTGTTCTTTTCACAAATCACATCTAGAGTCATTGCATGTGTGTTCTTCTCACAAGCCACATATGGATGCACCCGAGTTCATTGCATGTCTGTTCTTTTCACAAACCACATATTGATCCACCAGAATTCATTGCATGTCTTTTATTTTCATAGACCACAGATGGATCTACCCGAGTTCATTACATGTGTGTTCTTTTCACAAACCACATCTTGAGTCATTGCATGTGTGTTCTTTTCACAAACCACCTATGGATCCACATGAGTTCATTGCACGTCTATTCTTTTTATAGACCACATATTGCACGTCTGTTCTTTTTATAGACCACCTATGGATCCACATGAGTTCATTGCATTTATGTTATTTTCACAAACCACATATGGATCCACCAGTGTCATTGCAAATATGTTCTTTTCATAGACCACATATGGATCCACCAGAGTTCATTGCATGTGTGTTCTTTTCACAAACCACCTATGGATCCCTTAGTGTCATTGCATGTCTGTTCTTTTCACAAACCAGATATAGATCCACCATTGTCATTTAAATGTGTATTCTTTCTTTAACCACATCTAGACTCATTTCATGTGTGTTCTTTTCACAAACCACATATGGATCCATCAATGTCATTACATGTGTGTTCTTCTCACAAACCACATATGGATCCAACAGAGTTCAGTGCATGTGTGTTCTTTTTCACAAACCACATATGGATCCACCAGAGTCATTTGCACGTGTGTTCTTTTCATTGACAGCCGTTGCCCACAAACAATCGGGATGCAGAGTGATACATTGCAAATGTATCTATAATTTTTGATGTTCCATGCTTGGTTTTATCTACTTTCTTATGTTTTGTTCTAACTTTGGAGTACTTTTCATACACTTTCTTGGACTAACCTATTAATAAAGAGCCACAGTGCCAGTTGCCTGTTTTCTGCTGTTTTTGGTTCCAGAAAGTAAAAAAGTAACATTCTCGGAATTGGACGGGACAAAAGACAAAGTTGATATTTTACCGGAAGACTCACAGAGCTAGAATATGAGACGGAGATGGGCCACAGGGTGGACACACCACCTCATGGCGCGGGTCCCCCAGGGCATGCCAGGGCATGGTGTGGGCCCACTGGCTGGCCACCGACCTTTCCTCCTTCGCCTATATATTCCTCCAGATGCATAAACCCTAAATGGTCAATCAGAAATCCACGAAAAGTTCCGCAGCGCCGCCGCCACCAAAGGGGAGATTAGGGGGATAGAAAGTCTCTGTTCTGGCACCCTGCCGGGATGGTGAAGTGCCCCCGGAGCCATGTCCATCGATCTCCACCGCCATCTCCATCACCATTGCTGATTCCCATGATGAGGAGGGAGTAGTTCTCCTTCGAGGCTAAGGGTTCTACCGGTAGCTATGTGTTCATCTCTCTCTCTATGCATGATCATATTGTGATCATGAGCTTGTAATCTATAGATATACCTTGCTACTCAAGTGCTTTATTAGATCTCTGCTCTCCCCATGTGTGTGAAAGTGACAGCGTGCACACCATGGTGGCACTTAGGCTAGAGATTACAAATACTTGTTATGAGTTATATTGGGAGTTGGATGTCTTTATGAAATTGTGGTGTTTGTTGGAACCATCTAGAGCTCAAGGTGATAGTGTGGGGTTATCTAGATGGGAAAGGCTTAGTTTGAGGTGTGTTGTTATAGCCCTACCATCGATTAGAGTGTTCAACCGGAGAGTAGTTAAGAGTAGTATCATAAAGAGAAGATATTTATATGAGAGTGTTCACTAGTGAAAGTATGATCCCTAGGCCTTGGTTCTAAGCATTGAAACACCGTTTGCAATTAGATCTATTACATGTTTTCTTGCTTCCCTCTTTATTTCAGTTTGCCTGTAGTCTCTTCCACGCCTTCAAGCTATTTTCTATCACCGTTACCACTTGTATTTCACTATCTATTCGCCGAACTAGTGCACCTATACACCTGACAAGTGTATTGGGTGTGTTGGGACACAAGAGACTTCTTGTATCTTGATTGCAGGGTTGCTTGAGAGGGGATACCTTTGACTACTTCCTTTCTGAGCTCGACAAACCTTGGGTAATCCACTTAAGGGAAAACTTGTTGCTGTTCTACAAACGTCTGCACATGGAGGCCCAACAAGTGTCTACAAGAATAGAAGTGCGTAGACATCAAGCTATTTTATGGTGCCATTGCCGGGGACGTAAAGTAAAAGGAATTCACACCGGAGGATTAAAGAAGAAGAACCTCCCACGTCAAACGCCTATTTTCTGGCGCCGTTGCCGGGGAGGTAAGGTAAAAGGTATTCACACCGGAGGATTAAAGAAGAAGAACCTCCCATGGCAAACACATATTTTCTGGCGCCATTGCCGGGGAGGTTAGGTAAAAGGTACTCACATCCTCCGGTGTGAGTGCTCGAAGTTATTTCCTTTAGATTCTACAATTTTGTCTTTTTTGTTTCTTATTTTCACTAGTTAGGCTTAATGGAAAACAACAAATAAATCTTGAGTTAGGACATGAAGTGTTTGAAGAGAAAATTAAAAAACCTATGGAACTTTATTTGTGTGCTAATAGCAATGTTGTTAGTATGAATTCTTTGGACACCATTATTGCTAATGCTATGGAAAAGTCTAAGCTTGGGGAAGCTAGTTTTTATGAAAATGATCTTTTTATTTCCCCAGCTTTGGAAGATAGCTATTCTATTGCTTATGATGATACCAAACCTCCAATATATGATGATTACAATGATGAATATGATATTTTCAGTCCACCTACTATTGAGGAGGCAATTAATTATGACTACCATATGCCTCCTATATTTGATGATTATGGTGATGAGAATAATAATGATAGCTATTTTGTTGAATTTGCTCCCACTATGATTAATAAGAATGACTATGCTTATGTGGAGAGTAATAATGATTATATGCATGTGGCTCATGATAAGAATGTTTTATGTGATAGTTATATTGTTAATTTTATTCATGATGCTACTGAAAGTTATTATAAGAGAGGGAAACATGGTTTTATGCATCTCAATAATATTAAGTTTCCCCTCTTTATGTTGAAAGTCTTGAAGTTGCACTTGTTTTGCTTTACTGTGCTTGTTTCTTCTTCTTTCATGACTTGTTTCTTTATAAAATTCCTATGCATAGGAAGTGGGTTAGACTTAAATGTGTTTTGAATTTTCTTTCTTGATGCTCTCTTTTACTTCAATTCATATTTCTTATGTGAGCATCTTCTCAAACTATCAAGCCTAACTTAAAGGCGTTAAAGAAAAGTAATTATTGGGAGATAACCCAAAAGTTTTAAATGAGTCTTGGAAGTTATTACTTTAGTAATAACCGCTCCTTATCCTTTTATTTGCTTTTGTGCCAAGAGTAACCTCTAATGAGAGATAAGTAATGATTGAGAAAGTTGCTGTCCTGAAACTGATTTCTGTGCTTCACCGTAAAAATTCGTGTAAAATATTTGTACGTCCTTTTGAGGCGTGAATTTTTGTGCTTCTGCCCCAGGTTGTTTTATAACGTTCGTTAGTTCAACGCTTTTTGATTTGAGCAACAGAAGGTCTTTGAAAAATTTGTCTATACCTGCTGGTCTGTTTTGACAGATTTCTGCCATTATCTGCATTTGCTTCTTGTTGGTTCCTTTTTGAGTTCTTTTGGGGGAATTCAGCTTTTTGAGGGAAGTGCTACAGTAGATAGTGTTTTAATCGAAGTTTTATTGGTGTTAGAACTGAACCTAAAGACTTATTATCTTGAGTGCACTAATGTTGCTAATAAAGATTGTGTGAAGTTTTGTATGAAGGAAAAATTTCAGGTGTATGGAAGGAATGAGTAATGAGATGAAGGATGAACTAAAAGCTCAAGCTTGGGGATGTCACGCGTGTCACCCCAAGAAATATCAAAGAAGTACAATCTTCAAAGCTTGGGGATGCCCAAGGCATCCCCCTTCTTCATCAATGAAAATTCCAGGTTTCTTCCAAACACTTCATTTTATTGTTTCATGCACAGTTGTGTTGTTCTTGGAGTGTCTTATTTTTCGTTCTCATTTTCTTTTTCGTTTGCTAAGTTTTCTTAGTTCACTTTAATAAATTGGTTGGACCCCCTCCTTCATGCATTGGTTTTCAAATAGTTTGGTTTGGATTGGAAAAGAGTAGGAAAGTTAATACTTAAGTGGTAAAAAGCGCTCATTTTGACTGTGGCCTATGCTCTGTCATGCCATGCTTGATATTGTTTTGGCTTTATGCTTAGTATTCTTTGCTATAGCATGACTTGTTATAAACAATTGACATTTCTTAATGTGCCTTTGAAGAATCATGCGTTGTTTAGCATATTAAAGCATAGTATTGTGGTATTCTCCTTTGATGCTTTATTTGGGTTGACTTTGGCACATGCTCACACCATGTTATGAATATCCCAAGTCACCATAAGCCTTTGTGATCCTTTAGTTTTCAACTTGTAGTATCACTTTATGCTTTTATCAATGATGTTTTGTCACTCTACATGATTATGGCCATTATTGCTCTCTTAGTTTGTCCCTCCCAGTCTTTTGCTAGCCTCCACAACCAAGTATGAGTTCCACTCATGCATCCAACTCCTTAAACCAAGTTATTCCAAAGAGTCCACCATACTTACCTATTATCATATGCTATTCCAAGTATATTCATGTTTTGTCTACCTTCCAAATTAAACTTGTTATGAGAAAACTAGTGATTAAATCTCTCACGAACTTGATGGCACACTTTACTTTCCTTGCCCTTAATAAACTTGAACCATTGTGTTGTCTGTGATGTATATGCTTGCACTTATTTGTTGGGAATTAGCAGAACCATGCTGTCATGGGGAACGCTTTCAACATTGCACTGGTACTTTGTACCTAGTTGATATCATGCTCTTTGTCTATGGATGTCGTCGGTGTGAAATGAAAGGGGAGATTGTAGTCCATGGAGTTATGTATATGTGTTAGAGAAACGCCTGGGCCGTTGGTCTAATTAATGCTAACATGGTGGAAACCTGCAGCGTAACCATAATGAGCTGTCTATGAAGCATTCTTCTTATAAAAAAGAGAGTCCTATATTGAGAAAAAAAGAGAAAAAGAAAAAAAGAGATATTTTCAAAAGAGGAAAGAGAGAAAAAAGCACCATATTATCATGGTAAATAAGAAGATTGCTGAGATGCTCGTTGTCTGCTTGCCTTGTCATTTTGATATGGGGATTCTTCCGTATCATCAGGCAAGGGGTACCCCGTTGGCGGTCTCTATGATACACATGTACTTATAATGACAAGAACTTACCGGTGACTAAACTTGAGTAGCATGAGGAGCGACCCTCCTATTCAAGGGACATGAGATTTCTAACTTATACTTCGCCAAGCATGTACACCATAGTCTGTTCACTTTAACCTTAATCACTTCAAGATGCTTATGATAGGGGCAATGAGAGCTGAAAGCTAATAAGTACCATAATTTTTGGAAGCTCTTTATGAAACTTGAATCTCTGCTTCCTTCTATGAAGGCCTTTCTTTTACTTTTATGTTGAGTCTCCACCTTCTATCTTTATGCACCTACTTTGAGAGCATAGTGGCCATTCTTAGTTTCTATGTGCATTGTCCCAAGACTAGTTGATTGATGCATAACTTGATATTGCTTGCTTTAAAACTATTTGTATCTAGTCACTCATGAACTTTGAAGGTGTCGTATGCATTTATATTTGATACTCTATGAGGGACAAGCTGAATACTATATGTTTCTTTATGTGAAACAAACAAACGTCTTGCAAGCATTGTTATTCATGAATCTTTTGTTTGTGCCTTTTCATGTTGCAACATAGTTGCTTTGCCTTATTGCTAGAACTTTAACCTTCATGTTATGATTAAAGTACTATGATCCCAACATTGAATGTTTTACAAATACTTTGATCAAGTCTTTGATGGTGCGTGTCACCTCAAAAATTATTCTTTCTTTTTATCACTTACCTACTCGAGGACGAGTAGGAGTTAAGCTTGGGATGTTGATACATTGCAAATGTATCTATAATTTTTGGTGTTCCATGCTTGGTTTTTCTACTTTCTTATGTTTTGTTCCAACTTTGGAGTACTTTTTACACTTTCTTGGACTAACCTATTAACAAAGAGCCATAGTGCCAGTTCCCTGTTTTCTACTATTTTTGGTTCCAGAAAGTCAGAAAATGAATATTCTCGGAATTGGACGGCACAAAAGCCAAAGTTGAATATTTTACCGGAAGACTCATGGAGCAAGAATAAGATACGGAGATGGGGCCACAGGGTGGCCACACCACCCCATGGCGCGGGTCCCCCCAGGCCATGCCAGGGCATTGTGTGCCCCCCCTGGCTGGCCACCGACCTTGCCTCCTTCGCCTATATATTCCTCCCGATGCATAAACCCTAAATGGTCAATCAGAAATCCACGAAAAGTTCCGCAACACCGCAGCCACCGAAGGGGAGATTTGGAGGACAGATAGTCTCTATTCCGGCACCCTGCACGGGACGGGGAAGTGCCCCCGGAGCCATCTCCATCGATCTCCACCGCCATCTCCATCACCACTGCTAATTCCCAGGATGAGGAGGGAGTAGTTCTCCTTCGAGGCTAAGGGTTCTACCAGTAGCTATGTGTTCATCTCTCTCTCTTTATGCATGATCATATTGTGATCATGAGCTTGTAATCTATAGATCTACCTTGCTACTCAAGTTCTTTATTAGATCTCTGCTCTCCCCATGTGTGTGAAAGTGATAGCGTGCACACCATGGTGGCACTTAGGCTAGAGATTACAAATACTTGTTATGAGTTATATTTGGAGTTGGATGTCTTTATGAAATTGTGGTGTTTGTTGGAACCATCTAGAGCTCAAGGTGACAGTGTGGGGTTATCTATATGGGAAGGCTTACTTTGAGGTGTGCTGTTATAGCCCTACCATTGATTAGAGTGTTCAACTAGAGATGAGTTAAGAGTAGTATCATAAAGAGAAGATATTTATATGAGAGTGTTCACTAGTGAAAGTATGATCCCTAGGCCTTGTTTCTAAGCATTGAAACGCCGCTTGCAATTAGATCTATTACATGTTTGCTTACTTCCATCTTATTTCAGTTTGCCTTTAGTCCCTTCCAAGCCTTCAAGCTATTTCTATCAACCGTTACCACTTGTATTTCACTGTCTCTTCGCTGAACTAGTGCACCTATACACCTGAAAAGTGTATTGGGTGTGTGTGGGGACACAAGAGACTTCTTGTATCTTGATTGCAGGGTTGCTTCGGAGGGGATACCTTTGACCAGTTCCTCCCTGAGTTCGATAAACCTTGGGGTAATCCACTTAAGGGAAAACTTGCTGCTGTTCTACAAACCTCTGCACTTGGAGGCCCAACAACTGTCTACAAGAATAGAAGTGCGTAGACATCACATAGCTAACCAGCAACCGCTCCCAGGCTTCTAGAAGACCCGATCTCAGATTGTTAGGCATCGTTGGATCAGGGTGCGTGGACAATAAGGATGTACTTCATGAGGGCAATCCGCGAGAAGTATGTTCTAAGAAACGATTGGCAGTGGCATCCACGACTAGGCCCTACGTCCTTGCCCTTATCCCCTTAACCTCGGGGCCGAAGCTCAGATCGTCTTCCTTCATCGCCATGGAGAGGTAGAGGCCCAAACTCATCTTGAACGAGGCTCAGATGTTCGTCACTATGACATACTCGTGTTGTTGGGGATATACTTTCCGGATATCCTCACAGTTCCTCACTAACCAGGGTGGCCCACTTCGGGTTAGAGCTTTCTTCACGGGCGGCCTAGTCAGGGAGAAAGACGGAGTCCAATCCGGCTATGGGAAGGCCTAGAAGACTTACCGACTTAGGCCCATAATGTTACTTGTAGTTCAAGATGTACTCTGTAATCGACTCTTAGTCGTAGCCGGATAGATCTCTCTTGTAACCCTAGGCCGGATATCTATCTAAGCCGTCCTAGGGAGAGCCTTTAGGGCAACACTCTAAACACCTCAATAGTCTACAATCGGAACTCGCACAGGCGAAACTGTTGTAACCCATATTCCGGCTCTGCCGTATTACTGGATTGCTAGCAGGAGTACGGTCCGTCCAAAGCCGGCGGATTCGAACCTGGGTAAACTTGTGTGCTCACCGTCCCGGAACAACCGTACGTCTCACACCCTCTCCCTCTTCCGCACGCCTCGAGGATCCCCTCATGGCGTACTTGTCCTCAATCCAACGACACGCGTCACCATTCGCGAGGCTTCTGGCCGGCTTCGAGCTCAGCTACGCTGGGGTTCCTGTCGCGCCACTCTTGCATGACAACACGTTGGCGAGGCAGATCGAGGAGAGCTGCCACCAATTGCTGGAGCAGAAGAGGGCAATGCACGGTACTCACGCACGAGCGCGTACTGGAGAAAGTTGTTCAAGAAGGAGCGGGTGGCGTTTATTGAGATGTGCGGAACCCACCGGCGGGAGATCCACCTGGATCGGCGCAACCCCGAAGGGAGGCATCACTTCTGGGCAGTGCCTGGGCATACGACCTCCACCGTTATCGATGCGGCGCACCGTGAAGAATCCATGAGGAGGAGGAACGCTGCCGGGAATGTTGCAATCGATTCCGACGTGGAGGAGGCTGACGGCAACGCAGACAACATTGTCAATGATGGAGACTACGGGAGCATCATAGTCAATTAGGGCCACTTAAGCATAAATTAAATCTATGTACGGTATCTTAATGCCCTCTTTGGATCCGGGTCACTTCAGTCATAGTCGATTATTGTCATAATCTATATATGTGGGCCATATTTTAGGTCTTTGTCTTCGAAACTAGTCAAAACTCGTCTGATCCTAAAAATAAAGGTTCGCGTGTTTCCTGGCATATCGGATGGGACAATACACTGACTCTGCTCCTAGCACTTGTTGGCACATCCATAATTTGGAGTTGTGCCAGAGGAGAAGGGGTCGAGCGTGTTGTAATATGTGTACTACTTCTGTCTAGATATAACTGACTTAGTTTTTTAGATTTTTAAGTGTATCTATACCCAAAACATGTCTAGATACATACGAATCTACACAAATTCAAGTCACTTAGTTCTAGATGGAGGGAGTATTAATATTTTTAGGAATAGTTTTTGATGGCATATATTGGCCATGTTTTAGGTTTCTCTGTCTTTCAAACTAATCAAAAGTCGACAAATTCTGAACAAACAAAGTCATTGCATTCACATCTGATGGGGACAATACACTGACTCTGCTACCAGCACTTGATGGCACAACCATAATTCTGGAGTGCGCCAGAGGAGATGGGAATCCAAGGGAGATGGGAACTAGTAGCTGCATCCATACGCAGGTAAAAAATTAATGTAATAATATTTAAAAATTGTAATCTGGTCCACATGACCCCATCACAGACACGTTGCACGCACCAGATATAAATAAAGATGACACATCTAGTTTAGTTTTCATTGATATAATTCATACATACGACGTTACTGTCCCCGCAGCTTTCTACTCCTCTTATTAGTCTGCTAGCCCACGCTGCATTAAGAAATAGTTTGATGAGGATGAAAAAATGATAAAATGGCAAATAAAAACAATTTTTAAGCTTACCTTTCATCTGGAGAATCGTACAAAGATGAAATTGATAGGGATTTATTATTTCTCCTCTAGTTAGCCGAAAGATCCTCAAGAACATCCTCAATCACCCCCTACAACTTCTTCATATTCTAATACACCTCCATTATTTGCCCTTTCCTCCCCGTTCCGCTTACCCTTTTGTTTATTTTCACACCCTTTTCTCGCCAGCACCTCCACTTCTTCATAAATTTGCTGCTTACCTATGTTTTCCTCCGAGTGCTCATCACCGTTTTCCTCCACCTGTTGCACTTCGTCAAGTTCTTCGTCTTCGCGCAGCTGTTCCTCCTGTTCTGGCTGAGAAGCCTCATTTTCTGCCACCGAGGTGTGAACAGGTACAAGATCATGTGTAACTGGGTTTTTGCACAACCTCTTGATATGGCTGAATCCTCCACATGTTTGCATTTCCTTTTCCTAGCTCCCAGCCTCGACCTTTATTAGTGAGGCTTCGATCCTTAGCTTATCTATGTTTCTTTTCCTCCTCTTATATCAATAGATCCAATCTACTTGACGCGCCTCATGGCCCTTCATTGGGATAGCTTCCAGACTACCTCCATTGAAGTAAGATGACCGTGAAGCTCAATCCCTAAGCCCAAAGAACAAGAGGTATGCTTATGACTCTGATGATGAGGAGGAGGAATTTGAGACCTTCATGGAGCAAACAAATAGAGGATGGAAGTAGTTGGATTATCTGGCTATAGGTGAATCCTGAAGACAAACAAGAAGCAAAGAAACCACATGGGAAGGGATGCAAGGAGTCGCTCAATTTCATCGCACCACTACTCTTCACCCAAGCATAAGAAAGCTATCGACGTGATGCAGAACTTATCAGGAGTGTTGGGGATATACTTCCGAGTATCCTTATAGTTCCTCACTGACTAGGGTGGCCCACTTCAGATTAGAGCTTTGCTTCACGGGTAGCCAAGTCGGGAGAAGAGACGGAGTCCCAGTCCAGCTACGGGAAGGGCCCAGAAGACTTACCGACCATAGGCCATAGTGTTACTTGTAGTTCAAAGATGTACTCTATAACCGACTCTTAGTCGTAGCCTGATAGAATCTCTCATGTAAACCGTAGGCCCGGATATATATAGAGACGTCCTAGGGAGAGCCTTTAGGGCACCTCACAACAGTCTACAATCTCAACTCGCACAGGCGAAACCCTTGTAACCCATATTCCGGCTTCTGCCGTATTACTGGATTGCTAGCAGGAGTAGGATCCGTGCAAAGCCAGTGGATTCGAACCTGGGTAAACTTGTGTGCTCACCGTCCCGAAACAAACCGTGGTTCTCACACCCCTCTCTTTCACACGCCTCGAGGACCCCCTCATGGCGTACTTGTCATCAATCCTATACGATAGTTGGCGCCCACCGTGGGCAAGTGGAGCTTCGGATCTGTGTTTCGAGCAGAATCTGCAAGAATCAGAATCAGCGAGACTATCGCTGTCGGTCGCATCCCTCCACGCCAGCGACTTCCCTCTCATTGTTCTCGAAGAGACCTGGATTCTAGCTACGGAGGCTATGACTGCCTACACCATCATGTCTTTCGGCGAGATCGATGTGTACATCGGACTCGCTGAAGCTACCCCACCCACCCTAGCGGTGATGACAGGAGGCAGAAGAAATTTCTAGGTCCCCTTTGTCCGCGGAGGCGACAGAGTTCCGGATCGCAGAAAATCCTAATCCCACCTAGCCCGCACCCGTTCCAGAGATAATGGAGAAGTCCGAGCCTGAAGCAGACCTTGCGGTTCAAGTCAAATCTAGAGTGGATCTCCCTAGCGGGGCCGAATCCCAGATCGATCCACCCGCTGAAGTCGAAATCCAGGAGGATCGCAGAACAAACCTTGGTTCTGGTTCTGCCAACACCGGAACAGATCAACCGTTCCTGAGGCACACGTTGAGGCGCATGATGATGCAAGACGCAAGCGTGGATGAGGTTCTCGAAACCATCAAGATCTTCCAGGAAGCCCACAGGGAATCCGCAACTACCTCAGGACCCCACACGTCGCAATTCATCAGATACGTTGGATCTGGATCTGGCTCTACCGATGCTGGAGAAAACACCGACTCAGTGCTGGAGGCGATCGGACCAAACACCGACTTACCCGCATCCTGGGATGATTCGATGATGTCGGTGGATTTCCGAAAGTTCTCCGCAGAGTATGAAGAGGAGTACAACTCCAAAGCTGCAGAAGAAGGAGAAGCCATGGATGAAGGATCCGAGGAAAACTCTCCCAAATGCAGGATGATATGGAGATCGGAGATAATCCCGTGCTCCACATGTCCGAAAGTATCGATCAGAGCTTGACTCCAGGAAACGGACCCAAAGCCGTCTTTGCTATAGGCCCTGCCAAGAAGGCAAAGAAGAAGAACAAGACCCCGGCAAAAGATCCTCCGGCAGAGGAGGTGATTGCTGAGGAATACGAGGAAGACTCGGATGGAGCACTTATCCCAGAAGAGCCCAAGAAGAGTCGGTGGACGGACACGTGATCACCGAAGGTGCCCATAAACTCATCGATGCTGCACTAACCACACTATTCCTACAACTGTAGAACTTACTGCTGAAGAGCTGGATGAAAGGGCCCAGGCCCTAGAAGCGCGTCGCCAAGTACTCCTCGATGAGGCCAAAACATTGAGGAAGAAAAGAAACACATGGCAACTGCAGAGAAGTACATCTCTCGGCAGAATCAGAAGACCTAGAAGCGCCACACTCGTGACGACCAATTCCTGGAAATTCACAAAGTCCTCTTTGGAGGAGACCATGGGATGCCTCGACGCGACAAAAAGGGAGACTGGGTTTATCCAACACTAGTGCAAACACCGTTGCAACTCGAGAAATCCTAGCAAGTAATCTAGGCCAAGAGCAGATTCGATTGGGCATTAAACTACTCAACAAGGGCCTGGAGCAACAGAAGGTCGCCCTGTCCAGAAGCGGAAACTGGTCTCCCAATCTGACCAATGCCGCACAGATCCGGCCTGGAATGACGTAAGATCCCAACATGCTCCAGAACAGCATCATCGCTCCGACCGTCGGGAAGACATCTACTCAAGAATCGGATCTTCAGGACAGCATCACAAAGCTGCACGTGACTGGCGCAATGTTACCCCAGCTGCGGAGCAAGAGGCAATTGCTGCACTGAATCCGAAGAATCCTCCCTGGCGAGAGTCGAATGATGGCAGGGAAAAGATAAAGAGAAACGTCGGGAGGAGGACTGTCAAAGAATGCCACCTCTTAGACATGCAAGCCGTCCGGCTGACGGACGAAGAACGACAGACACCGTGCTGAGTCAAGCCGGCAGGGGCTCGTCGTAATGAAGATCCTCCTCGGAACCGAAATGATGACGCTCCGGAAGGTGGCTAGCAATCAGCCGAAAACAACCTAGTTGCTCCACCCTCTCCACCAAGCAGCCATCACAACGGCTCCCAAGGAGGCCAAGGAGGGCATCATGGCGGAGGAGGTGGTGGCAGAAGTCGAAGTCCGGCTCCAAGGCACCGTAGCCATAGCCGTTATTCAGGACGATCTCTATCCCCAAGTGACGCAGGCACATGATTAACTCCAACATAGAGGCGTGGCGCTACGAAAATGATGATATATATGTGGGCCCATACTGCTTCGGACCATGCATAAGAGCCACAAAATTCCCGGAAGGATTTGCTATCTCAAGACACATTCAAGCCTACGCCGGTATAGCTCGGCCAGATACTTGGCTCCAGGATTTTTCTAGGCTTGTTGTATCGCCAAAGGCGGAAACAGCCTGGTCGCGACCCGATATCTCCCACTCATGTTGCGGAAGACGGCACAATAATGGCTCAATGAACTTCTGAAGAACACCATCCACAACTGGTATGACATGCAAAGTGCGTTCTTTCGGAATTTCGAAGGCACATATCGAAGGCCCTGTACGGTAGGAGACCTACATCGTTGCACCGATAAAGCCGGAGAAACTTGCCGGGATTATCTCGGACAATGGATCGACACCAAGAACTCCAGTGAAGGAGTAAATGACCAAACTACAATTGAAGCTTTCATTGCAGGACTCCCAATTGATTTACTACATCATCGCTTGAAGTGTGACAAGGTCACTGATTTGGGAGAGATGATAGAAACACGAGCAAGTATGTAGATGCTAACGACGACGCAGAGGGATTACTTAATGCCCTAGATGTGCCACAGTCGGCAAAACAACCAAAGCAGCAAGCTTAGAAGTGCAAGAACACCTCGGAAGAAAATCCCAACGCGAAAACGGCAGTAGTCACTGCCACTTTCGGGTCTGGAGTACGAGGAGGGCGCGGTGTTGGCCGTGGACGCGGTCATGGGACATCAAGAGTCCAGGGTAGAGGAGACCAACAACCCGGCAAACCTACTCATGGGCCGACATTGCCAATAACCCATGTGTACAACACTTAGACGACAGTGGGGGCTCGTCCCACACAAACACAAAGTGTCGTTTCAATGAAAACATCAAGAAAGACGATATCGTGGGCTACAGGGCCAAGCGAAAGAAGGGAAGAAGAATCCCGAAAAAGATAAAGAGACCAAGGATGATTCTGACATGGAGGAAGCCGATGCATTAAATCCCAAGCCGGAAGGGGAAAATAATTTCCCGACGAAGAAAGACACTTACGTCACCTTCCTCGGATCTCAACCAGCTAAGGTGAAGAAAGCAGTTCTACATGAGCTGAATTCAACAGTTCCGGCTGTCCCTCAATTCTTGGATTGGTCGGAAGTGGCAATCATCTTTGACCGCGCTGATCATCCCGCCTAAGTTGCACATGCGAGGAAAATACGCCTTAGTCGTCAATCCACTTATTAACGGCTATGGTTTCTCCAAGACTCTCATGGACGGCGGCAGTAGCATTAACATTCTGTATGTTGAAACGCTACGCCAGATGAAGATATCAGAGACCCAGCTGATTACAGCTATGTGATCTTTCACGGAGTTTGTCCCAGAAGACAAGCAAATTCCCTGGGAGAAATCACTTTGGATGTTACCTTGGAACTCCAAAGAACTACCGGACGGAAGCACTTTCCTTCGAAGTGGTTCCATTCAAGAGCACGTACCACGCTATATTCGGACGTCCGGCTTACCAGGCTTTTATGGCTCGTCCGTGTTACATTTACAATATGATGAAAATTCCAGGTCCCAACGGCGTGATCACCATCAGGGGAGACCCGAGAAAGCGCGAGAGTGCGAGGATGGAAATGTCGCCTTTGCTGAAGGCGTGCTGCACGCCCAGGAGTACCAGGAGATCAAGAAGACCATAGATCCATCCGAGATGCCCGCGACAAAGAAGGAGGTGACAAAGCCGAATCCGGAGTTCAAGGCATCAGAAGAGACGAAGAAGGCGCCGTTTAAGGATGATGACCCCTCCAAGGTGACCCAGATAGACGTAGGCCTAGATAGCGCATAGGAAAGTGCGCTCATCAAGTTCCTCCAAGCAAATAAAGATATCTTTGCATGGCAGCCATCTGACATGACCGGAGTACATTGGGAACTTGCCGAGCACTCTTTAAATGTACACCCGAACACTAACCCGTCAACAGTCCATACGATGTTTTGGCGACGAAAAGCGTAAGGCAATAGCTAAGGAACTAGCACGGCTCGAGTTAGCTGAATTCATATAAGAGGTCATCCACACTAAGTCGTCGGCCAATCTTGTAATGGTCCCTAAAAGGACACCACTGATTTAAGGACGTGTGTTGATTATATGCCTTGAATCCCAAAGATCCGTTCGCTCTGCCTAGGATTGATCAAGTTATTATTCTACGGCAGGCTCGGAACTCCTATGTTTTCTAGACGCATATTCCGGTTATCACCAATCTGGATGAAGGAATGTGACAAAGTCAAAACTTCATTCATAACCCCCTTCGGAACCTTCTGTTTCGTTACGATGCCCTTTGGGCTCAAGAACGCAGGAGCTACGTACCAACGCACTATGGAGCGTTGCCTCCACGATCAAATCGGACGCAATGTACCTGCATATGTGGATGGTATTGCGGTGATGTCCAAAAGAAGGAAACCTTGATTTCCTACTTGGAGGAAACATTTGCCAATCTACAAAAATACAACATAATGCTTAACCCGAAGAAATGTTTCTTTGGAATCCCAACGGGAAAATTGTTAGGTTTTTATGTGTCTCAAAGAGGCATAGAGGTAAACCGAGACAAAATCAAGGCTATACTCAATATTTCCAGGCCGACTCACCTGAAGGACGTACAAAGACTAACTGGCTGCATTGCCGCAATCAGTCGGTTTGTAAGCCGGCTTGGTGAAAGAGCCACACCACTATACAAGCTCTTGAAAAAGACCAAGAAATTCGTTTGGACCGACGAAGTTGAAGCTACTACAAGACCTAAAAGCAGTACTCTCATCTGCTCCCATCCTTGCAGCACCAGAACCATAGGAACCGATGTTGCTCTATCTCGCTGTGACAAACAAGGTCGTCACTATCATCATGGTGGTGGAGAGACTAGAGGAAAATCAGGAACACCTGGTGCATCGTCCGACTTATTATCTCAGTGAGGTCTTAACTGAACCAAAACAGCGGTATCCGCATTATCAAAAGCTGGCTTACGGTGTGTTCTTAGCATCTCGTAAGTTACAGCATTATTTTAGGAACATCCCATACCATGGTGAGCACAACTCCCATGAGAGATAAACCAACAATAGTGTCGCCACAGGATGCGTCGCCAAATGGGGCATAGAGCTCTCAGCTTTCGACATTGAGTACAAACCTCGTACATCAATAAAATCCCAAATCCTCGCTGACTTTGTCGCTGATTGGACAGAACAACGGAATATGACCCTGCTAGAGTCAGAATACTGGACCTTGCATTTTTACAGGTCTAAAGTGCTCAGGGGCTCGGGGGCTGGCATGGTGCTCAAGTCACCCTAAGGAGATAAACTTTTCTATGTATTGTAGATACACTTCACGGCAACAAACAACATGGCTGAGGTACGAAGCATTATTGGACTGGAATTGGATTGAGACGGCCATCCAACGTTTAATGTGTTTAATGTTTATGGATTCGGATCTGTTGCACAACAGTGTCGGATATCTATAAGGAAAACAAGCACATGGCAGCATATAGGGATATCGTGGATGAATTATCTAAATCGTTTGAAGGGTTTGAAGTTTCACACATCCCTCGAATAGAAAATGAGGAAGCAGATGCACTATCTCGAATAGGCTCTGCCCAGAAAAGGTCCTGGGTGCCGCTTTTTTATAGCACCTCAAAGTTCCCTCTATAAGGGAGTTGACGAGGAATATCCGACCGAATCCGACTCACCTTTAGTAGCAGTTCTGGCTGTGATTCCCAGCTGAACTCAACCCTACCTTGCTTTCTTAGTAGACAAAAATTACCCGAAGACGAAGTTCTGAGCCGACAGATCGTCCAACGAGCAAAAACCTATACTATAATTAGTGGTAAGCTCTATAAGCGGATTGCATCTAGGGTCTTTCAACGCTGTGTATCTCCGGAAGAAAGAGTGGAAATCTTACAAGAGATCCACGAAGGCGAGTGTGGTCACCACGCTGCAGCCAAATCTTTAGTGGCAAAAGCTTTCCGACATGTTTTTTCTAGCTTACAGCCAAGCAGATGCCGAACGGTTTGGTCAAGACGTGCAAGGCTTCCAAAAGTACACCAAACAAGCTCACGTCCGGCTGATCGCTGCGAACAATACTTATAACATGGCCTTTCGTGGTCTGGGGGCTTGATATGCTAGGACCGTTTAAACGGGCTCCAAGTGGATTTACTCACCTCTTAGTGATGGTGGATAAGTTCACCAAATGGATTGAGGCTAAACCCGTCACTAGTTGTGAGGAGCAACAACCAGAAGATTTGTTGAGGATGTTATAATCCGATACGGTTATCCGCATAGCATTATCACGGACAACGAGAGTAACTTTTCTATGGGAGAGCTTGCCGAATTCTGCAATGAACAAAATATCCGGCTTGACATTGCGTTAGTCGCACATCCACAAGCAATGGACAAGTTGAAGAGCAAATGGTTTATATTACAAGGCCTAAAACCAACACTCGAACACCACTACGACGTGCTGTGGGGGCTTGGCAGATGAATTACCTTCTATAATATGGAGTTTATGAACAACTCCAAACAGTCAACCGGATACACACCTTTCTTCTTGGTCTATGGCGCAGAAGCATTCTCCTAGTGATTTGATTCACACTTCTCCTAGTGTGGCCGCATATATTGAAGAGGATGCCGAAATTTCTCGACAAAATGATCACGACTTAGTCGGAAGTTCGTGTCATTGCTGAGATGAGATCAACAGCCTATCAGCAGAAGTTACGCAAGTATCATAGCCAGAGAGTCAGAAACCAGTCTTTCAATAAGGGCGATTTGGTTCTCTGGCTTGTGCAGCAAAGAAAGCACAAACTTTCCCCAATATGGGAAGGGCCATTTTAGTTAGTCGAGTATTGCACAATGGTTCATACTACCTAACTGATATGCGGCCAGTCAAAGAAGACCTGCTACTAAGAAGAGAAAGAGAGCTAGAGGCATGTACAAATCTGGATGAGTTAGACAGACC
>CAJUXJ010000347.1:0-22814 GCA_910589775.1 Avena eriantha
GCAACCCCCCTCCTTCTCAGCCGTTTTCAAATCGATTTGATTTCGGCCGTTCGCGTAATAATTCCTCGGTGATTGCTCCTACTTAATTCTCACCCCTCCTCGTCTTTTTCCCCCAGTCGCCACCCCCGGAGAGCCCCCAGGCTCCCCAAATTTTGAGCTCGAACGCCGCTCACTGACGGCACTCTGGCGACGATTCCGGTGAGTCCAGGCCGCCCGGCGCCTTCCCCTCTGTCCCATCTATTTCCCATGTCCAGGCGCACCTACTGACCAAGCCATGTGTTTCTCTTGCCCCAGATCAACGTCACGGACCAAGTCCGGCGAACTCCTCTGCCGCCACCGTCTGACGACTTTCTGGTGAGGGCAAGGCTTCCGCCGCTCCTTTATGGCCACTACTAGACCGTGCAGAAACCAGGCGCTTCCCCTAACCCTTTTCCTTGTATGCTCGTGTACCAGATCGACGCCACCGTCTCGTGGCCGTGACCTCTGCCGCCGACGCCACTCCGGCGAGGGATACTGAGCGCAGCGCAGCTTCCCCCTCTCCATCGCGACCACCAACCAGATCGCCGAGACCACCGCAAGCCCTCAGTAAGACTACCTTTTCCCCTACCCCTCTAGAATCGCCAGAACGCCGCTCACCTGACGTGCCGCCGCCGCGCGCCGTCGCTGACGTCGCCACCCTCCGGCGAGTTGTTCAGCAGCCGTTCGATCAGATTTTAGCGGATAGGATTAGATCACTTATCAAAAGGGTACGGGCTAATCAGATCCGTCCGTAGTTACTTAAGATCTGACGGGCCACAGCGATCGAGCCAGCCGAACCGGTACTAGCCAATAGGAAAGTGCCACGTCGCCAGGCCATTTCGTTTAAATAGAAAAATAGACTGATTTAGTATTTAACTTAGAAATTCAATAACTTTTGATCCACAAATCAGAAAAAATACAAATTTGTTGTCTATGAATTCAGAAAAATGAGACCTTTATTATGGAGGCCTTGTTTCACACTTTTGCCTCTGAAAAATGGAATTATAGGCAGAACCTTTTAGGAGTATTTTGCTCACAAAAATTGTTCTCTAAATTATTTTTGAGTATTTCTTATGCATTTAGATGAGGTATTCTATCCTCAGTACTGTAGACTCTGTAAATTATAGAGTTGTGATCATATCATTGCATTTAGCATGCATTCATGTTTTTGTATTGTTTTATTGATTGAATTATTGTTGTTGTATTGATCTTGTGTAGATTGTGTGGATTGTGAAGTTTGTTGCTATGAGGATTGTACCTATTCCCCTAGCTACCAAGGCAAGTGATATTTCATCCCATGTCCTACTATTTCCACTATTGCACTAGTGATATTTTGGTAGATCTTGACATGATAGAATTATTCCTATATTGTTATACTATGCTATGCTATCCTATAGATTATAACTTGATAGTATCCCCTAGTATGCTAGAATGCTTAGCTATGCTAGTAGAATTTGTGGGTGGAAAATACATATCAAGATAGTATGGAAAGATATTATTTTTGTTTGACTAAGAAAACAACTATTATTAATGAAACACCTGGGTGGATTAGGACTTGCTTGGATTATGTTGAGTGGTTACTCAGGGGCCATGTCTATGGTCAGCTGGTGTATCACACTTGTGGATGGTCACCCAGGAATAAAGAGATTGGAGACATTCTTGACATGAAGCTTCCAGTGCAACCACATGGCATATGGGCTCTGCCTTGACCAACTAAGTTGCAAGAACTCAGCCAGACGGACAGAAGGTGGTAGATGTGATAGGATGGAACGCGTCCGTGGTGGTCTGAGGGATTGCTTCTGAAAGGTCTTGTCTCGATGCATGTCGAGTCTTGTGGGGAAAGTGCACCACCTCTCGAGAGGGTAAAACTAAGTACTTAGCCGTGTCCTCGGTTATGGACAACTTCTGAGCCTCAAGACAGTGAAGTAGTTCAATAATCTCCTCATCCAAATTTCTCTAAGTTAAAACTTGTGTATGAACAGGGGTAAAGGTTCAGTGATGTCTATCATTGGTACCTTATAGCTTGAATGAAAAACTTCTTCAAAAACTATGAGTTAAACTAATTTTAGCAAAGCCAGCCATAACCCCACTTAGCCATATATTCATGTAGTTGTTGGATTATACTAAGTATCTTTGGTATCACTTGCCAATACAATTCCAAATGTATTGACCCTTGTGGCTGTAACCTATTATGTTGCAGGTTACTCTAATGATGAGTAGGGTTGCGAGTCTACACTCGACATGCTTGCCTGTGGCACATGGAGACTAAGGACTCTATTATTATTATTTGTTATGTGAACTTGTGTCTTAGCCTTGGGCTAAGTTAGTTGTAAGAACTACTATACTCCTGGATGTGCGATGTAATAATGACCTTTGTTTCTGTGTACGTCATCTTAAACTGTGGGTGCTAGCATTTCGATCCAGGGACTAGCACTGCAATCACAAGGTTCTTACCTTATCATGGTGAGATCTTACAGATGGTATCAGAGCACTGTGTTTCCTGTAGGATCGTGACCCTAGAATAGATTAGACTAAGGAAAACCCTTAGGAAAACTCTATATTCCAACCTTACACTTGTCCTTTCATCTCGTAAAACTTTTCCTAATCATCCTTCTCATCTATTTTTGTAGATGTCCACCATCAATGAATCTGTCAAGAAGGGACCACTGATGACTATGACCCTAGAGTGTGAGACATAATTTCCCAATATACTCAAGAACCTCATGCTTGGCTTGGGAATGAATGGTGAAGCTGTGTACAAGGGATTTCCTGTGATATACGAAGGACAAGAGTATTGGTGGGTGCAACTCCATTTGTACAAAGACAAGGAGGACGATTCCAAGAGTACGGGATTCTGCATGTTCACCAACTCTGAAATGCACCCATCATTCTTTGACTCAACTCTGAAATGCACCCATCATTCTTTGACTCAAGGAATGCTGCATGGAGAGATATTAAAGAACTTGGGGAGAGATTCAAGTATAGAATGCTCAATACCCAGGAAGATCTCAAGGAGGAGAAGTGTCTTGTCCAAGACTCAAAGGCCACGGTGAAACGCCTAAGTAAGGATATCATAGGCCTAGATTTGGAGCTATGTGACCAAGACAAACAGATTGCTGCCAAGAATGCCCAGATTGCCACCTTGGTTAAGGAGTGAGATATTAGTTGGACCACCACCCTTGGCGTTTTATCACGTTAGTATTTTGATCATACCAACTTATGTGGTATGGCAAAAATAAGTTATGTATAGAACCTTGAGTGCTTGAGTTGAATAATGTATTGCTACTTGGAATGTTCTATTGGTTGATTTTCTTAAATTGTGACTTGTGTTTACTTCCTCTATTGTGTGTTACTAATTTTCTCCAAACTATGCAAAAGATGCAGAATTTTGTCTACAGCACGGCCAAGGATTTCAAGGGGACTCGCTTTGGGACTCGCCTATTGGAGCTAGTCCAAGTGCTCTCTCTTCCAATCCCTACCATTCAGGGACTTCAGCTGAGGAAGTTTCAGAGGAAGGACTTATGGGGATTCAAAGTTACCTAGCCAGGACGTGAGACAAAGCCCCAAACTGGGGAGATTACCTTCAAGATACTCCATGATGACATGGAGAGGGGCCTTGACGTCGCTATGCAGGAGCTGTTGGGACGTCTATGTGGACGTCACTCTTCTGAGATCAAGAGCCACTACTTCCATTTCTTTGGGAGGCGCGACGAGGATGGAGAGCCTATTGTATTGGATGAGGCCACTAAAGAGTCTATCAAGCCCGTGCGTCACTACCTCTAGGACTTAGAGAGCCTCATTAGACACCTTGATACTGATAGGACTAATGTGATGCTTAGCAATGATGAACTACGAGTCCAAGTCAAGGAGAAGGACAAGGCCTTCCTGGAGCAGGAAAACCGAATCAAGGAAATGGAGAAGAAGTTTGAAGACCAAGAGAAGAAATTCAAGAGCCAAGAGAAGAGAGTTCAGGAGAAGAACAAGAAGATTAGAGACTTGGAGACTGAGTTAGAGCTTGAGGACATTGAGCTGGAAGCGGATCACGAGGTGATAGAGAGGCTACGCACTCAGAAGAGAGAGTTACAGACAAAGATCGATGCCTTGACCACAAGCTTGGAGGAATACAAGGCAGGGTTCGCAGCAGCAGGGCTTGCACTAGTGGAGGAGGAAGTCGACATGGAGGAGTAGTGATGCTATTCCATCTACCTTTTGTCTATTATTATTGAGTTGCATAAGTCATACCGACTTGTGGGTGACTATGCTAGTATGTTATTTTTTGCAAACTCTGTCATTTCAGTGTTGTTGAACTCTCATGTGCTTGTTTGATTGATTGTTGTTTTATTTGGGGTTATCTATCATTACTTACCCTTATTAAACCCTCAGATGCCTCCCTGACGCAGCAACGAGGATGACAATGGCAATGGAATGCAACAGATGATGGTTGCGCAGACCCAGTTGATGCAAATGATGACTCAATTCATGGCAACCCAGAATCAGAACAACAACAATAATAACAATAACAACAACCAGAATAATCCACCGCCCCTAGATATATGCTGACCAGATTTTTGAGGCTGAGACCTGCTAAGTTTCCGGGTACCACTGACCCCATGGTAGCAAATGACTGGCTACGCTCTGTGAATAAGTACCTAGTCACGGTTGGGTGCACAGATGCTGAAAAGGTCAGATTTGTAGCACACTTGTTGGAAGGTCATGCAGCTGCTTGGTGGGATAATTTCCAAATTACCCACCCTATTGAGGAAGTGACTTGGGCAATGTTTGAAGATGGGTTTCGCACCACTCACATCTCTGCTGGAATAATGGGGTTGAAGAAAAAGGAGTTTCATAACCTCAAGCAACGCCACCGTAGTATCTCTGAATACATCGAAGAGTTCAATAATTTGTCACGTTATGCACCCGACGATGTTGACACTGATGCAAAGAGAAAGGAGAAGTTCCTAGATGGGCTGAATGATGAAATTTCTATGCAACTATCTGTTGCATATGTTCCAACCTATCAATCCTTGTGTGATAAAGCTACCATCCTGGAAAACAAGATGAAACAAGTGGAGGGTAGAAAGAGGAAGCACCATTTTGATAAGTATGGATCAAGATCTCCTCACAAGCGCTCTCATGGTGAAGGAAGTGGGAGTTCAGGATTTCACAAAAATGGGAATCATAATAACCATCGTAACAACAACCACAACCATGATGGAAACAATCATCGTGGGCACAACAAAGGTGGATTCAGGAACAACCACAATGGTCATGGCCATGGAAACCAAACTGGACAGAATCGTCACAATCAGCCAGCAAAGAAAGACATAAGTCAGGTGGAATGTTTCAAATGCAAGAAAACTGGGCACTATGCCAATGAATGCCCAGAGAAGAAGACTGATGGGGCCAAGCCAAACCCGTTCCAAAAGGGGCATGTGAACCACATTAATGTGGAGGATATCCAAGAAGGGGCTGATGTAGTGATCGGTAAGTTCAAGATTAATTCCTTTCCTGCACTTATCCTTTTCGATACTGGCGCATCGCATTCATTCATTTCAAGAGCATTTGTAATCAAAAACGGACTCTCCACTGAAACTATTGGATGTCCTATTAAGGTAAGTTCTCCGGGTGGAGAAATGATAGTAAATTCAGGGTGCCGACAGATCATCCTAGAAATTGGAAAACACAAGTTCCCGATTAGTTTAATAATCCTAGAGTCCCAAGGATTAGATGTCATATTAGGAATGGACTGGTTGACCCGTTATGAAGGGGTGATTGATTGTGCCAAGCGGACTGTTATGCTTACCACCCCAGAAAAGAAAAGGATCAGGTTCAAGTCTAACTTTGAACCCAAGGAGAGCAAGGTAAATTCTCTTAAGGGGGTTAGCCTAGACAGTGTGCCAATAGTGAAGGAATACCCAGATGTGTTTCCCGAAGAATTACCTGGCATGCCACCAGATAGGGATGTGGAGTTTCTAATAGACCTACTGCCAGGAACAGGGCCTATAGCAAAGAGACCTTATAAGATGTCAGTTGACGAGTTAAAAGAACTCAAGAAGCAATTAGGAGAACAACTGGAAAAGGGATTTATCCAACCAAGTTCATCGTCTTGGGGAGCACCAGTCTTGTTTGTTGAAAAGAAGGACCGAAGCCAGAGGCTATGCATAGATTATCATTCACTTAATGAAGTGACCATAAAGAATAAGTACCCCCTGCCTAGAATAAATGATCTCTTCGATCAACTAGAGGGAACATGTGTGTTCTCAAAAATTGACCTCCGATCAGGATACTTTCAACTAAAGATTAGAGAACATAACATACCCAAGACTGCATTCACCACTAGATATGGGTTGTATGAATATACAGTGATGCCGTTTGGATTGACTAACGCACCAGCCTATTTCATGAACATGATGAATAAAGTATTCATGGAATTCCTTGATAAGTTCGTAGTGGTATTCATCGATGATATATTGGTATACTCCAAAAGCAACAAAGAACATGAGGAACATCTACGCCTGATTCTAGAGAAACTCAGGGAACATAAACTTTATGCCAAGTTCAGTAAATGTGAATTCTGGCTGAACGAAGTGGGTTTTCTTGGGCACATAGTATCTAGAAATGGTATAGCTGTTGATCCAGAAAAAGTGGCAGTTGTGACAGAATGGGAACCTCCTAAATCAGTTAAAGAAGTATGTAGTTTCCTTGGTCTGGCAGGGTACTATCGGAGGTTCATTGAAAACTTCTCCAAGATAGCAAAACCCATGACTGATCTGCTAAAGAAAGATAAGAAGTTTAATTGGACAGAAGCTTGTGAAACCAGCTTTTAGGAATTGAAAAAGAGACTTGTGTCAGCACCAGTGTTATGTTTGCCAGATCTTGAGAAAGATTTTCAAGTCTATTGTGATGCATCTCACCAAGGACTGGGGGTGTACTAATGCAACAAGGTAAAGTTGTAGCCTATGCATCAAGGCAACTCAAAAATCATGAAGTAAATTATCCTACTCATGATCTAGAGTTGGCATCAGTTGTGCATGCACTAAAAACATGGAGGCATTATCTTATGGGAAAGCGTTGTGAAATGTTCACCGATCACAAGAGTTTGAAATATATTTTTACACAGAAAGAACTCAACATGAGGCAAAGAAGATGGCTAGAACTCATCAAGGACTACGACTTAAGTTTACAATACCATCCTGGAAAGGCAAATGTTGTAGCTGATGCATTAAGCCGCAAGGTTTATGTGAATGGCCTCAACAAAGGAGAGTTGCCAGAGGAGTTGTGTGCCCAATTTAGAGAGTTGAGGCTCGAAATTGTGCCTGAAGGGTACCTTGCATCCTTGGAGGTGCAACCCACACTAATGGATAGAATTCAAGAAGCCCAAAAGTTGGACAAACAAATAGATGAAATCAAAAGTAAAGTTAGTGAAGGGAAGGCAAAAGGATTCCATGTAGATGAACAAGGAATCTTATGGTACGAAAAACGTATCTGTGTTCCACAAGATCTGGAACTTAAGAAGTTGATCTTACGAGAAGCTCACAATTCACCATATTCCATTCACCCTGGCAACACCAAGATGTATATGGATGTTAAGGGAAGATTTTGGTGGAATAATCTAAAGAAAGATATAGCGGAACACATTGCTCTATGCGACGTGTGTAGTCGTGTAAAGGCAGAACACCAAAAACTGGCAGGACTATTGCAACCGCTACCAATACCTGATTGGAAATGGGATAAAATCGGTATGGATTTCATCACTGGACTGCCAAGGACTAGATCTGGATACGATTCCATATGGGTTATCGTTGATCGCTTAACAAAAGTGGCCCATTTCATACCAGTAAAGACCACTTATACAAGCGCAAAGTTAGCCAAGATTTACATGAACAGAATTGTATGTTTGCATGTGGTACCTAAGAGTATCGTATCTGACAGAGGGACTCAATTCACTTCACACTTTTGGCGACAACTTCACGAGTCACTGGGAACTCGGTTAGAATTCAGCACTGCATTTCATCCACAAATAGATGGGCAGACAGAAAGGACCAATCAAATATTAGAGGATATGCTGAGAGCATGTGCGTTAGATTATGGATCCAGTTGGGATGAAAGTCTACCGTACGCAGAGTTTTCTTACAATAACAGTTATCAGTCAAGCATAGAAATGGCTCCATTGGAATTCCTTTATGGAAGGAAGTGTACTACACCATTGCTATGGAATGGAGTAGGAGAAATAAACTTGTTCGGGCCAGACCTAATCAAAGAGGCCGAGGAGAAAGTCAAGATGGTGAGAGATAGGCTAAAGGTAGCTCAATCTCGGCAAAAGAGCTATGCTGATCCAAAACGTAGAGAGGTTACCTACGAGGTTGGTGATAGAGCTTATATCAGGGTATCACCACTTCGTGGTGTGAAGAGATTTGGAATCAAAGGAAAACTAGCACCACGCTATGTAGGGCCTTTCAAGATTTTGAGTCGCAAAGGAGAAGTGGCATATGAGATAGAATTACCAGAATCTTTGTCAGCAGTTCATAATGTATTCCATGTCAGTCAGCTGAAAAAGTGTCACCCAGAGATGGAAGAAACGTCGTTGAAAGACACTATACCATTGGAGGAAGTTCAGCTAGATAATGATCTCACTTATGAAGAGAAACCTATTAAGATTCTAGAGACCGCAGAAAGAATTACCCGTACCAAGACCATTAGATTCTTCAAAGTGCAATGGAACCATCACACTGAATCAGAAGCAACCTGGGAACGAGAGGATGAACTTCGGAGAGATCACCCTCACCTATTTGCAAGCCAACCCGAATCTCGAGGGCGAGATTCATCTTAAGGGGCTTAGATTTGTAACATCCCAAAATTTCATCTGAAATCATCATCATTGCACTCATATCATCATGGCATGTTTTTGCATTGCATTTAGAATGTCCTCCAAAAATTTGGTGCAATTTTGGGCCATGGATAGAAAGTTATGAATTGTTTTGAAAATGGAACCAAAGAAAATGCTATATTACCTATTAAGTCCAAGTAAGTACCTTGGATTAAAATAGAAGGTAAATATGTTTTATAATACCCTAAAAACCTAGTTTGAGTTTTTACAAATTTTCACAAATTGGTTTGAATCAATTTGAATCATTAAATCAAAAGTTTTGGAGAAAACTGAATTAGAAAAAGAAAAGGAGGGAAAGAATTCAAATAGCAGCAGTAGCAATCTGGCCCAATCTGGCCCAATAGCCCACCCGGGTCACTCCTCTCCCTTCTCTGTTTTTTACCGCGCCCTGACTACCCCCCTCTCGCTGACAAGCCGGCCCCACGCCACGTCACCCCACCACCCCGTCGTCTTCAACCCCGCCGTCGAGCAACCCCCCTCCTTCTCAGCCGTTTTCAAATCGATTTGATTTCGGCCGTTTCGCGTAATAATTTCCTCGGTGATTGCTCCTACTTAATTCTCACCCCTCCTCGTCTTTTTCCCCCAGTCGCCACCCCCGGAGAGCCCCCAGGCTCCCCAAATTTTGAGCTCGAACGCCGCTCACTGGCGGCACTCCGGCGACGATTCCGGTGAGTCCAGGCCGCCCGGCGCCTTCCCCTCTGTCCCATCTATTTCCCCATGTCCAGGCGCACCTACTGACCAAGCCATGTGTTTTCTCTTGCCCCAGATCAACGTCACGGACCAAGTCCGGCGAACTCCTCTGCCGCCACTGTCTGACGACTTTTCTGGTGAGGGCAAGGCTTCCGCCGCTCCTTTATGGCCACTACTAGATTGTGCAGAACCAGGCGCTTCCCCCTAACCCTTTTCCTTGTATGCTCGTGTACCAGATCGACGCCACCGTCTCGTGGCCGTGACCTCTGCCGCCGACGCCACTCCAGCGAGGGATACTGAGCGCAGTGGAGCTTCCCCCTCTCCATCGCGAGCACCAACCAGATCGCCGAGACCACCGCAAGCCCTCAGTAAGACTACCTTTCCCCCTACCCCTCTATAATCGCTAGAACGCCGCTCACCTGACGTGCCGCCGCCGCGTGCCGTCGCTGACGTCGCCAGCCTCCGGCGAGTTGTTCAGCAGCCGTTCGATCAGATTTTAGCGGATAGGATTAGATCACTTATCGAAAGGGTACGGGCTAATCAGATCCGTCCGTAGTAACTTAAGATCTGACGGGCCACACCGATCGATCCGGCCGAACCGGTACCAGCCAATAGGAAAGCGCCACGTCGCCAGGCTATTTCGTTTAAATAGAAAAATAGACTGATTTAGTATTTAACTTAGAAATTCAATAACTTTTGATCCACAAATCAGAAAAATACAAATTTGGTGTCTATGGATTCAGAAAAATGAGATCTTTATTATGGAGGCCTTGTTTCACACTTTTTCCTCTGGAAAATGGAATTATAGGCAGAACCTTTTTAGGAGTATTTTGCTCACAAAAAATGTTCTCTAAATTATTTTTGAGTATTTCTTATGCATTTAGATGAGGTATTCTATCCTCAGTACTGTAGACTCTATAAATTATAGAGTTGTGATCATATCATTGCATTTAGCATGCATTCATGTTTTTGTATTGTTTTATTGGTTGAATTATTGTTGTTGTATTGATCTTGTGTAGATTGTGTGGATTGTGAAGTTTGTTGCTGTGAGGATTGTACCTATTCCCCTAGCTACCAAGGCAAGTGATATTTCATCCCATGTCCTACTATTTCCGCTATTGCACTAGTGATATTTTGGTAGATCTTGACATGATAGAATTATTCCTATATTGTTATACTATGCTATGCTATCCTATAGATTATAACTTGGTAGTATCCCCTAGTATGCTAGAATGCTTAGCTATGCTAGTAGAATTTGTGGGTGGAAAATACATATCAAGATAGTATGGAAAGATATTATTTTTGTTTGACTAAGAAAACAACTATTATTAATGAAACACCTGGGTGGATTTGGACTTGCTTGGATTATGTTGAGTGGTTACTCAGGGGCCATGTCTATGGTCAGCTGGTGTATCACACTTGTGGATGGCCACCTAGGAACAAAGAGATTGGAGACATTCTTGTCATGAAGCGTCCAGTGCAACCACATGGCATATGGGCTCTGCCTTGACCAACTAAGTTGCAAGAACTCAGCCAGACGGACAGAAGGTGGTAGATGTGATAGGATGGAACGCGTCCGTGGTGGTCTGAGGGATTGCTTCTGAAAGGTCTTGTCTCGATGCATGTCGAGTCTTGTGGGGAAAGTGCACCACCTCTCGAGCGGGTAAAACTAAGTACTTAGCCGTGTCCTCGGTTATGGACAACTTCTGAGCCTCAAGACAGTGAAGTAGTTAAATAATCTCCTCATCCAAATTTCTCTAAGTTAAAACTTGTGGGTGAATAGGGGTAAAGGTTCAGTGATGTCTATCATTGGTACCTTATAGCTTGAATGAAAAACTTCTTCAAAAACTATGAGTTAAACTAATTTTAGCAAAGCCAGCCATAACCCCACTTATCCATATATTCATGTAGTTGTTGGATTATACTAAGTATCTTTGGTATCACTTGCCAATACAATTCCAAATGTATTGACCCTTGTGGCTGTAACCTATTATGTTGCAGGTTACTCTGATGATGAGTAGGGTTGCGAGTCTACACTCGACATGCTTGCCTGTGGCACATGGAGACTAAGGACTCTATTATTATTATTATTTGTTATGTGAACTTGTGTCTTAGCCTTGGGCTAAGTGAGTTGTAAGAACTACTATACTCCTGGATGTGCGATATAATAATGACCTTTGTTTCTGTGTACTTCATCTTAAACTGTGGGTGCTAGCATTTCGATCCAGGGACAAGCACTGCAATCACAGGGTTCTTACCTTATCATGGTGAGATCCATATGTGGTATGCAATGACACTGGTGGATCCATGTGTGGTCACTGCAGAGAACACACATTTCAATGACACTGGTGGATCCATATGTGGTCTCTGAAAAGAACACACATGCAATGACTCTGGTTGTTGTTAGCAAAAAGAACACGCATGCAATGACACAGGTGGATCCATGTGTGGTCTCTGAAGAGAACACACATGCAATGACACTGGTTGTTGTTACTAAAAATAACACACATGCAATGACACCGGTGGATCCATGTGTGGATTCTGATGAGAACACACATGCAATGACACTGGTGGATCCATATGTGGTATGTGAAAATACAAGCCATGAAATGAATATGGTTGTTGTTACTAAAAATAACACACATGCAATGAAACTGGTGGATCCATGTGTGGTCTCTGTAGAGAACACACATTTCAATGACTCTGATTGTTGTTAGTAAAACGAACACACATGCAATGACACTGGTGCATCCATGTGTGGTCTCTGAAGACAACACACATGCAATGACACATCCATAGAAAGAACACACATTTCAATGACTCTGGTTGTTGTTACTCAAAAGAACACACATGCAATGACACTGGTGGATCCATGGGTGGATTGTGAAAAGAACACACATGCTATGACACTGGTTTTTGTTACTAAAAATAACACACATGCAATGATACTGGTGGATCCATGGGTGGATTGTGAAAAGAACACACATGCAATGACACTGGTGGATCCATAGGTGGTATGTGAAAAGAACACACATTTCGATGACTCTGGTTATTGTTACTAAAAAGATGACACATGCCATGACACTGGTGGATCCATGTGTGGTCTCTGTAGAGAACACACATTTCAATGACACTGGTGGATCCATATGTGGTATGAGAAAAGAACACACATGCAATGACTCTGGTTCTTGTTAGTAAAAAGAACACGCCTGCAATGACACTGGTGGATCCATGTGTGGATTCTGATGAGAACACACATGCAATGACACTGGTGGATCCATATGTGCTATGTGAAAAGAACAGGCATGAAATGAATCTCGATGTTGTTACTAAAAAGAACACACATGCAATGAAACTGGTGGATCCATGTGTGGTCTCTGTAGAGAACAAACATTTCAATGAAACTAGTTGTTTTTAGTAAAAAGAACACACATGCAATGACAATGGTGGATCCATGTGTGGTCTCTATAGAAAACACACATTTCAATGACATTGGTGGATCCATATGTGGCATGTGAAAAGAACACACATGCAATGACTCTAGTTGTTGTTACTGAAAAGAACACACATGTGAAAAGAACACAGATGCAATGACACTGGTGGATCCATAGGTGGTATGTGAAAAGAACACACACGCAAAATGACTCTGGTTGTTGTTACTAAAAAGAACACACATGCAATAACAATGGTGGATCCATGGGTGGATTGTGAAAAGAGCACACATGCAATGACGCTGGTGGATCCATATGTGGTATGTGAAAAGAACAGCCATGAAATGACTTTGGTTGTTGTTACTAAAAAGAACACACATGCAATGACACTGGCGGATCCATGTGTGGTCTCTGTAGTGAACACAAATTTCAATGACTCTAGTTGTTTTTAGTAAAAAGAACACACATGCAATGACAATGGTGGATCCATGTGTGGTCTCTATAGAAAACACACATTTCAATGACATTGGTGGATCCATATGTGGCATGTGAAAAGAACACACATGCAATGACTCTGGTTGTTGTTAGTGAAAAGAACACACATGCAATGACACTGCTGGATCTATAGGTGGTATGTGAAAAGAACACACATGCAAAATGACTCTGGTTGTTGTTACTAAAAAGAACACACATGCAATGCCACTGGTGGATCCATAGGTGGTATGTGAGAAGAACGGCCATGAAATGGCACTGGTGGATCCATATGTGGTATGTGAAAAGAACACACATGCAATGACTATAGTTGTTGTTAGTGAAAAGAACACACATGCAATGACACTAGTGGATCCATGTGTGGTCTCTGAAGAGAGCACACATTTCAATGACTCTGGTTGTTGTTAGTAAAAAGAACACACATGCAATGACACTGGTGGATCCATGTGTGGCCTCTGAAGAGAACACAAATGCAATGACACTGGTTGTTATTACCAAAAAGAACACACATGCAATGACACAAGTGGATCCATGTGTGGATTGTGAAGAGAACACACATGCAATGGCACTGGTGGATCCATAGGTGGTATGTGAGAAGAACAGCCATGAAATGAATCTGGTTGTTGTTCGTGAAAAGAACACACATGCAATAACATTGGTGTTTTCATAGGTGGTATGTTAAAAGAACACACATTTCAATGACTCTGGTTGTTGTTACTAAAAAGAACACACATGCAATGACACTGGTGGATCCATGGGTGGATTGTGAAAAGAACACACATGCTATGACACTGGTTTTTGTTACTAAAAATAACACACATGCAATGATACTGGTGGATCCATGGGTGGATTGTGAAAAGAACACACATGCAATGACACTGGTGGATCCATAGGTGGTATGTGAAAAGAACACACATTTCGATGACTCTGGTTATTGTTACTAAAAAGATGACACATGCCATGACACTGGTGGATCCATGTGTGGTCTCTGTAGAGAACACACATTTCAATGACACTGGTGGATCCATATGTGGTATGAGAAAAGAACACACATGCAATGACTCTGGTTCTTGTTAGTAAAAAGAACACGCCTGCAATGACACTGGTGGATCCATGTGTGGATTCTGATGAGAACACACATGCAATGACACTGGTGGATCCATATGTGCTATGTGAAAAGAACAGGCATGAAATGAATCTCGATGTTGTTACTAAAAAGAACACACATGCAATGAAACTGGTAGATCCATATGTGGTATGTGAAAAGAACACACATGCAATGACTCTGGTTGTTGTTAGTGAAAAGAACACACATGCAATGACACTGGTGGATCCATAGGTGGTATGAGAAAAGAACACACATGCGAAATGACTCTGGATGTAGTTACTAAAAAGAACACACATGCAATGACACTGGTGGATCCATAGGTGGTATGTGAGAGGAACAGCCATGAAATGACACTAGTGGATCCATATGTGGTATGTGAAAAAAAACAAAAGCAATGACTCTAGTTCTAGTTAGTGAAAAGAACACACATGCAATGACACCGGTGGATCCATGTGTGGTCTCTGAAGAGAGCACACATTTCAATGACTCTTGTTGCTGTTAGTAAAAAGAACACACATGCAATGACACTAGTGGACACTGGTTGTTGTTACTAAAAATAACACAGATGCAATGACACAAGTGGATCCATGTGTGGATTGTGAAGAGAACACACATGCAATAACACTGGTGGATCCATAGGTGGTATGTGAGAAGAATAGCCATGAAATGACTCTGGTTGTTGTTAGTGAAAAGAACACACATGCAATAACACTGGTGGATCCATAGGTGGCATGTTCAAAGGACACACATTTCAATGACTCTAGTTGTTGTTACTAAAAAGAAAACACATGCAATGACACTGGTAGATCCATGGGTGGATTGTGAAAAGAACGCACATGCAATGACACTGGTTTTTTTTTACTAAAAATAACACACATGCAATGACACTGGTGGATCCATGGGTGGATTGTGAAAAGAACACACATGCAATGACACTGGTGGATCCATAGGTGGTATGTGAAAAGAACACACATTTCGATGACTCTGGTTGTTGTTACTAAAAAGATCACACATGCAATGACATTAGTGGATCCATGTGTGGTCTCTATAGAGAACACACATTTCAATGACACTGGTGGATCCATATGTGGTATGTGAAAAGAACACACATGCAATGACTCTGGTTGTTGTTAGTAAAAATAACACGCATGCAATGACACTGGTGGATCCATGTGTGGTCTCTAAAGATAACACACATGCAATGACACTGGTTGTTGTTACTAAAAAGAACACACATGCAATGACCCTGGTGGATCCTTGTGTGGATTCTGATGAGAACACACATGCAATGACACTTGTGGATCCGTATGTGGTATGTGAAAAGAATAGCCATGAAATGAACCTGGTTGTTGTTACTAAAAAGAACACACATGCAATGAAACTGGTGGATCCATGTGTGGTCTCTGTAGAGATCACACATTTCAATGACTCTGATTGTTGTTAGTAAAACGAACACACATGCAATGACACTGGTGCATCCATGTGTGGTCTCTGAAGACAACACACATGCAATGACACTGGTTGTTGTTACTAAAAAGAGCACACATGCAATGACACTGGTGGATCCATGTGTGGATTGTGAAGAGAACACACATGCAATGACACTGGTGGATCCATAGGTGGTATCTATAGAAATCACACATTTCAATGACACGGGTGGATCCATATGTGGTATGTGAAAAGAACACACATGCAATGACTCTAGTTGTTGTTACTGAAAAGAACACACATACAATTACACTGGTGGATCCATAGGTGGTATGTGAAAAGAACACACATTTCAATGACTCCGGTTGTTGTTACTAAAAAGAACACACATGCAATGACACTGGTGGATCCATGTGTGGTCTCTGTACAGAACACACATTCCAATGACATTGGTGGATCCATATGTGGCATGTGAAAAGAACACACATGCAATGACTCTGGTTGTCGTTAGTCAAAAGAACACAGATGCAATGACACTGGTGGATCCATAGGTGGTATGTGAAAAGAACACACACGCAAAATGACTCTGGTTGTTGTTACTAAAAAGAACACACATGCAATGACAATGGTGGATCCATGGGTGGATAGTGAAAAGAGCACACATGCAATGACACTGGTGGATCCATATGTGGTATGTGAAAAGAACATCCATGAAATGACTTTGGTAGTTGTTACTAAAAAGAACACACATGCAATGACACTGGCGGATCCATGTGTGGTCTCTGTAGTGAACACAAATTTCAATGACTCTGGTTGTTGTTAGTAAAAAGAACACACATGCAATGACAATGGTCGATCCATGTGTGGTCTTTGTAGAAAACACACATTTCAATGACACTGGTGGATCCATATGTGGTATGTGAAAAGAACACACATGCAATGACTCTGGTTGTTGTTAGTGAAAAGAACACACATGCAATGACACTGCTGGATCTATAGGTGGTATGTGAAAAGAACACACATGCAAAATGACTCTGGTTGTTGTTACTAAAAAGAACACACATGCAATGCCACTGGTGGATCCATAGGTGGTATGTGAGAAGAACGGCCATGAAATGGCACTGGTGGATCCATATGTGGTATGTGAAAAGAACACACATGCAATGACTATAGTTGTTGTTAGTGAAAAGAACACACATGCAATGACACTAGTGGATCCATGTGTGGTCTCTGAAGAGAGCACACATTTCAATGACTCTGGTTGTTGTTAGTAAAAAGAACACACATGCAATGACACTGGTGGATCCATGTGTGGCCTCTGAAGAGAACACAAATGCAATGACACTGGTTGTTATTACCAAAAAGAACACACATGCAATGACACAAGTGGATCCATGTGTGGATTGTGAAGAGAACACACATGCAATGGCACTGGTGGATCCATAGGTGGTATGTGAGAAGAACAGCCATGAAATGAATCTGGTTGTTGTTCGTGAAAAGAACACACATGCAATAACATTGGTGTTTTCATAGGTGGTATGTTAAAAGAACACACATTTCAATGACTCTGGTTGTTGTTACTAAAAAGAACACACATGCAATGACACTGGTGGATCCATGGGTGGATTGTGAAAAGAACACACATGCTATGACACTGGTTTTTGTTACTAAAAATAACACACATGCAATGATACTGGTGGATCCATGGGTGGATTGTGAAAAGAACACACATGCAATGACACTGGTGGATCCATAGGTGGTATGTGAAAAGAACACACATTTCGATGACTCTGGTTATTGTTACTAAAAAGATGACACATGCCATGACACTGGTGGATCCATGTGTGGTCTCTGTAGAGAACACACATTTCAATGACACTGGTGGATCCATATGTGGTATGAGAAAAGAACACACATGCAATGACTCTGGTTCTTGTTAGTAAAAAGAACACGCCTGCAATGACACTGGTGGATCCATGTGTGGATTCTGATGAGAACACACATGCAATGACACTGGTGGATCCATATGTGCTATGTGAAAAGAACAGGCATGAAATGAATCTCGATGTTGTTACTAAAAAGAACACACATGCAATGAAACTGGTAGATCCATATGTGGTATGTGAAAAGAACACACATGCAATGACTCTGGTTGTTGTTAGTGAAAAGAACACACATGCAATGACACTGGTGGATCCATAGGTGGTATGAGAAAAGAACACACATGCGAAATGACTCTGGATGTAGTTACTAAAAAGAACACACATGCAATGACACTGGTGGATCCATAGGTGGTATGTGAGAGGAACAGCCATGAAATGACACTAGTGGATCCATATGTGGTATGTGAAAAAAAACAAAAGCAATGACTCTAGTTCTAGTTAGTGAAAAGAACACACATGCAATGACACCGGTGGATCCATGTGTGGTCTCTGAAGAGAGCACACATTTCAATGACTCTTGTTGCTGTTAGTAAAAAGAACACACATGCAATGACACTAGTGGACACTGGTTGTTGTTACTAAAAATAACACAGATGCAATGACACAAGTGGATCCATGTGTGGATTGTGAAGAGAACACACATGCAATAACACTGGTGGATCCATAGGTGGTATGTGAGAAGAATAGCCATGAAATGACTCTGGTTGTTGTTAGTGAAAAGAACACACATGCAATAACACTGGTGGATCCATAGGTGGCATGTTCAAAGGACACACATTTCAATGACTCTAGTTGTTGTTACTAAAAAGAAAACACATGCAATGACACTGGTAGATCCATGGGTGGATTGTGAAAAGAACGCACATGCAATGACACTGGTTTTTTTTACTAAAAATAACACACATGCAATGACACTGGTGGATCCATGGGTGGATTGTGAAAAGAACACACATGCAATGACACTGGTGGATCCATAGGTGGTATGTGAAAAGAACACACATTTCGATGACTCTGGTTGTTGTTACTAAAAAGATCACACATGCAATGACATTAGTGGATCCATGTGTGGTCTCTATAGAGAACACACATTTCAATGACACTGGTGGATCCATATGTGGTATGTGAAAAGAACACACATGCAATGACTCTGGTTGTTGTTAGTAAAAATAACACGCATGCAATGACACTGGTGGATCCATGTGTGGTCTCTAAAGATAACACACATGCAATGACACTGGTTGTTGTTACTAAAAAGAACACACATGCAATGACCCTGGTGGATCCTTGTGTGGATTCTGATGAGAACACACATGCAATGACACTTGTGGATCCGTATGTGGTATGTGAAAAGAATAGCCATGAAATGAACCTGGTTGTTGTTACTAAAAAGAACACACATGCAATGAAACTGGTGGATCCATGTGTGGTCTCTGTAGAGATCACACATTTCAATGACTCTGATTGTTGTTAGTAAAACGAACACACATGCAATGACACTGGTGCATCCATGTGTGGTCTCTGAAGACAACACACATGCAATGACACTGGTTGTTGTTACTAAAAAGAGCACACATGCAATGACACTGGTGGATCCATGTGTGGATTGTGAAGAGAACACACATGCAATGACACTGGTGGATCCATAGGTGGTATCTATAGAAATCACACATTTCAATGACACGGGTGGATCCATATGTGGTATGTGAAAAGAACACACATGCAATGACTCTAGTTGTTGTTACTGAAAAGAACACACATACAATTACACTGGTGGATCCATAGGTGGTATGTGAAAAGAACACACATTTCAATGACTCCGGTTGTTGTTACTAAAAAGAACACACATGCAATGACACTGGTGGATCCATGTGTGGTCTCTGTACAGAACACACATTCCAATGACATTGGTGGATCCATATGTGGCATGTGAAAAGAACACACATGCAATGACTCTGGTTGTCGTTAGTCAAAAGAACACAGATGCAATGACACTGGTGGATCCATAGGTGGTATGTGAAAAGAACACACACGCAAAATGACTCTGGTTGTTGTTACTAAAAAGAACACACATGCAATGACAATGGTGGATCCATGGGTGGATAGTGAAAAGAGCACACATGCAATGACACTGGTGGATCCATATGTGGTATGTGAAAAGAACATCCATGAAATGACTTTGGTAGTTGTTACTAAAAAGAACACACATGCAATGACACTGGCGGATCCATGTGTGGTCTCTGTAGTGAACACAAATTTCAATGACTCTGGTTGTTGTTAGTAAAAAGAACACACATGCAATGACAATGGTCGATCCATGTGTGGTCTTTGTAGAAAACACACATTTCAATGACACTGGTGGATCCATATGTGGTATGTGAAAAGAACACACATGCAATGACTCTGGTTGTTGTTAGTGAAAAGAACACACATGCAATGACACTAGTGGATCCTTAGGTGGAATGTGAAAAGAACACACATGAAAAATGACTCTGGTTGTTGTTACTAAAAAGAACACACATGCAATGACACTGGTGGATCCATAGGTGGTATGTGAGAAGAACAGCCATGCAATGACACTGGTGGATCCATATGTGGTATGTGAAAAGAACGCACATGCAATGACTCTAGTTGTTGTTAGTGAAAAGAACACACATACAATGACTCCAGTTGTTGTTACTAAAAATAACACACATGCAATGACATTGGTGGATCCATGTATGGTCTCTGTAGAGAACACACATTTCAATGACATTGGTGGATCCATATGTGGCATGTGAAAAGAACACACATGCAATGACTCTGGTTGTCGTTAGTCCAAAGAACACAGATGCAATGACACTGGTGGATCCATAGGTGGTATGTGAAAAGAACACACATGCAAAATGACTCTGGTTGTTGTTACTAATAAGAACACACATGCAATAACAATGGTGGATCCATGGGTGGATTGTGAAAAGAGCACACATGCAATGACGCTGGTGGATCGATATGTGGTATGTGAAAAGAACAGCCATGAAATGACTTTGGTTGTTGTTACTAAAAAGAACACACATGCAATGACACTGGCGGATCCATGTGTGGTCTCTGTAGTGAACACAAATTTCAATGACTCTAGTTGTTTTTAGTAAAAAGAACACACATGCAATGACAATGGTGGATCCATGTGTGGTCTCTGTAGAAAACACACATTTCAATGACATTGGTGGATCCATATGTGGCATGTGAAAAGAACACACATGCAATGACTCTGGTTGTTGTTAGTGAAAAGAACACACATGCAATGACACTGCTGGATCTATAGGTGGTATTGTTGGAGATATGCCCAAGAGGCAATAATAAAGTGGTTATTATTATATCTTTATGTTTATGATAAATGTTTACATCCCATGCTATAATTGTATTATTAGGAAACACTAATACATGTGTGTTTTGTAAACATAAAAGAGTCCCTAGTAAGCCTCTTGTTGAACTAGCTTGTTGATTAATTGATGATCATGGTTTCCTGATCATGGACATTGGATGTGATTAATAACAAGGTTATATCATTAGGAGAATGATGTAATGGACACACACCCATAGTAAGCGTAGCATAGGATCAAGTCATTAAGTTCGTATTGCTGTAAGCTTTCAAATACATAGTAACCTAATCCTTCGACCATGAGGTTGTGTTAATCACCATCACCAGATGGGTACTTTGATGACATCAAACACCGCTTCGTAACTGGGTGGTCATAAAGATGTCGTTGGGTATTCTGAAAGTATGTGTTGAAGCGCATGGACCAAGATTGGGATTTGTCCATCCATATGACGGATAGATATGCTCTGGGCCCTCTCGGTGGAATGTCATCTAATTAGCTTGCAAGCATGTGACTGGGTCACAAGGGATGACATATCACAGAACGAGTAAAGAGTACTTATCAGTAACGAGGTAGAACTAGGTATTCAGATGCCGACGATCAAACCTCGGATAAGTATAGTATCGCGAGACAAAGGGAATTAGTTTCGTATGTAAGTGGTTCAATCGATCGCGAAGTCATCGTTGAGTATGTGGGAGCCATTATGGATCTCCAGGTCCCGCTGATGGTTATTGATAGGAGATGTGTCTCTATCATGTCTACATATTCACGAACCGTAGGGTGACACACTTAAGGTTCCAAGTTGTTTTAAGTAGATATGGAATATGCGTTGGAGACCGAATGTTGTTCGGAGTCTCGGAATGGATCCAGGACATCACGAGGAGATCCGGAATGGTCCGGAGAATAAGATTCATATATTGGGGATCATTTTCTAAGTTAGGAAATGTTCCGGAGTGTTTGTATGAGGATTCTAGAAGGTTTCGGAATGTTCCGGAAGGTTCTAGAAGATATCTTGGAGTTTGCTTGAAAATCAAGATAGGGATCAAGGAGTCCTGGTGGGTCAAGACACGAATTCGTGGGGGAGGAGGACTCCTTCCCCCTCCCCAAATTCGTTGGCCATAGAGGAGGGGAGTCCTACAAGGACTCCCCCTCCCCAGGCGCGCCTCCTCCCCTTAAATAGAAGGGCAGGGGCGCCCCCTCCAAGCCAAGCTCTCATAACGTCCAATCTCTGCCGCCTCTCTCCTCCACCATCTTCTGCACAGGCATAGGCGAAGCCCTGCAGAATTCTCTACTCCACCACCACCACCACGCCGTCGTGCTGCTGGGATTCCGTGGAGAAGATCTACTACCTCCGCTGCTCGCTGGAACGGGGAGAGGAAGGTCTGCTTCGACTCCGCACGTGTGACCGACTGCGGAAGCGCTGCCGAATCGTGGCGCCGGAAGGATCGTCTACTTGACCAA
>CAJUXJ010000348.1:0-26179 GCA_910589775.1 Avena eriantha
TGGTTAATGAAAACGACACACATGCCATGACAGTAGGGGATCCGTATGTGGTTAATGAAAACAACACACATGCAATGACACTGGTGGATCCATATGTGTTTTGTGAGAAGAACACACATGCAATGACACCGGTGGATCCATATGTGGTTTGTGGAAATAACACACATGCAATGACTCTGGTGGATCCATAAGTGGTTTGTGCAAAGAACACACATGGAATGAACTCTGGTGGATCCATAGCTGGTCTATGAAAAGAACACACATGCAATGACACCGGTGGATCCATATGTGGTTTGTGAAAAGAACACATATGAAATGACTCTAGATGTGGTTAATGAAAAGAATACACATGCGATGACACTGGTGGATCCATATGTGGTTTGTGAAAAGAACACACATGCAATGACTCCGGTGGATCCATATGTGGTTTGTGAAAAGAACAGACATGCAATGAACTCTGGTGGATCCATATGTATTTATGAAAATAACAAAGATGCAATGAACTCCGGTGGATCCATATGTGGTCTATGAAAAGAACATGCATGCAATGACTCTAGTTGTAGTTAATGAAAAGAACACACATGCAATGACACTGGTGGATCCATATGTGGTTTGTGAAAAGAACACACATGCAATGACACCGGTGGATCCATATGTGGTTTGTAAAAAGAACACACATGAAATGACTCTGGTGGATCCATATGTGGTCTGTGAATAGAACAGACATGCAACGACACTAGTTGTGGTTAATGAAAAGAACACACAAGCAATGACACTGGTGGATCCATATGTGGTTTGTGAAAAGAACACACATGCGATGACACTGGTGGATCCATATGTGGATTGTGGAAAGAATACACATGCAATTACTCTAGTGGATCCATATGTGGTTTATGAGAAGAACACACATCACATGACACTGGTGGATCGATATGTGGATTGTGAAAAGAACACACATGCAATGACTCTAGATGTGGTTAATGAAAAGAACACACATGCAATGACATGGTGGATCCATATGTGGTATGTGAAAACAACGCACATGCAATGACTGTAGTTGTGGTTTATTAAAAGAACACACATGCAATGACACTGGTGGATCCTTATGTGGTTTGTCAGAAGAAAAGCCATACAATGACTCTAGATGTGGTTAATGAAAAGAAAACACATGCAATGACACTGATGGATCACTATGTGGTTTGTGAAAAGAACACACATGAAATGACTCTGGTGGATCCATGTGTGGTCCGTGAAAAGAACACACATGCAATGACTACTGGATCCATATGTGGTTTATGAAAAGAACACACATCCAATGACACTGGTGGATCCATATGTAATGACTCTAGTCGTGGTTTATGAAAAGAACACACATCCAGTGACTCTAGCTGTAGTTTATCGAAAGAACACATCCAATGACACTAGTGCATCCATGTGGTTTATAAAAAGAACAGACATCCAATGACATTGGTGGATCCCTTTTTGGTTTATGAAAAGAACACAAATGCAATGACTCTGTTCGATTGATATGTGGTTTGTGAAAAGAACACACATCCAATGACTCTAGTTATGGTTAATGAAAACAACACACATGTAATGACACTAGGGGATCCATATGTGGTTAATGAACACAACACACATGCAATCACACTGGTGGATCCGTATGTGTTTTGTAAGAAGAACACATATGCAATGACACTGGTGGATCCATATGTGGTTTGTGGAAATAGCACACATGCAATGACTCTGGTGGATCCATATGTCGTTTGTGAAAAGAACACACATGCAATGAACTCTGGTGGATCCATATGTGGTCTATGAAAAGAACACACACGGAATGACACCGGTGGATCCATATGTTGTTTGTGAAAAGAACACACATGAAATGACTCTAGATGTGGTTAATGAAAATATAACACATACAATGACACTGGTGGATCCATATGTGGTTTGTGAAAATAACACACATGCAATGACTCTAGTGGATCCATATGTGGTTTGTGAAAAGAATAGACATGCAATGAACTCTGGTGGATCCATATTTGGTCTATGAAAAGAACAGGCATGCAATGACTCTAGTTGTAGTTAATGAAAAGAACACACATGCACTAACACTGGTGGATCCATATGTGGTTTCTGAAAAGAATACACATGAAATGACTCTAGCTGTGGTTAATGAAAAGAACACACATGCAATGACTCTAGCTGTGGTTAATGAAAAGAACACACATGCAATGGCACTGGTGGATCCATATGTGGTTTGTGAAAAGAACACACACGCAATGACACCGGTGGATCCATATGTGGTTTGTGAAAATAACACACATGAAATGACTCTAGTGGATCCATATATGGTTTGTGAATAGAACAGACATGCAACGACACTAGTTGTGGTTAATGAAAAGAACACACATGCAATGACACTGGTGGATCCATATGTGGTTTGTGAAAAGAACTCACATGCAATGACACTGGTGGATTCATATGTGGATTGTGAAAATAATACACATGCAATGACTCTAGTGGATCCATATGTGGTTTATGAGAAGTACACACATCACATGACACTTGTGGATCCATATGTGGATTGTAAAAAGAACACACATGCAATGACTCTAGATGTGGTTAATGAAAAGAACACACATGCAATGACACTGGTGGATCCATATGTGGTTTGCAAAAAGAACACACATGCAATGACTCTAGTTGTGGTTTATTAAAAGAACAAACATGCAATGACACTGGTGGATCCTTATGTTGTTTGTTAGAAGAACATACATACAATGACTCTAGCTGTGGTTAATGAAAAGACCACATATGCAATTACACTGGTGGATCCATATGTGGTTTGTGAAAAGAACACACATGCAAAGACACTATTGGATCCATATATGGATTATGTAAAGAATACACATGCAATGACTCTAGTGGATCCATATATGTTTTATGAGAATAACAGATATCCAATGATACTGGTGGGTCCATATGTGGATTGTGAAAAGAACACACATGCAATGACACGGTGGACCCTTATGTGGTTTGTGAAAAGAACACACATGAAATGACTCTCGTGGATCCATATGTGGTTTGTGAATAGAACAGACATGCAACGACCCTAGTTGTGGTTAATGAAAAGAACACACATGCAATGACACTGGTGGATCCATATGTGGTTTGTGAAAATAACACACATGCCATGACACTGGTGGATCCATATGTGGATTGTGAAAATAATTCACATGCAATGACTCTAGTCGATCCATGTGTGGTTTATGAGAAGTACACACATCACATGACACTGGTGGATCCATATGTGGATCATAAAAAGAACACACATGCAATGACTCTAGATGTGGTTAATGAAAAGAACACAAATGCAATAACACTGGTGGATCCATATGTGGTTTGTAAAAAGAACACACATGCAAACACTCTAGTTGTGGTTTATTAAAAGAACAAACATGCAATGACACTGGTGGATCCTTATGTGGTTTGTGAGAAGAACAGACATACAATGACTCTAGCTGTGGTTAATGAAAAGACCACATATGCAATTACACTGGTGGATCCATATGTGGTTTGTGAAAAGAACACACATGCAAAGACATTGGTGGATCCATATATGGATTATGAAAAGAATACACATGCAATGACTCTAGTGGATCCAGCCGTGGTTAATGAAAAGAACACACATGCAATGAACTCTGGTGGGTCCATATGTGGTTTGTGAAAAGATCACACATGCAATGACACTGGTGTATCCATATGTGGTTTGTGAAAAGAACACACATGAAAGGACTCTAGTTGTGGTTAATGAAAATAACACACATGCAATGACTCCAGCTATGGTTAATGAAAAGAACACACATGCAATGACACTGGTGGATCCATATGTGGTTTGTGAAAAGAACACACATGCAATGACACCGGTGGATCCATATGTGGTCTGTGAAAAGAACACACATGAAATGACTCTGGTGGATCCATATGTGCTTTGTGAAAAGAACAAACATGCAACAACACTAGTTGTGGTTAATGAAAAGAACACACATGTAATGACACTAGGGGATCCATATGTGGTTAATGAAAAGAACACACATGCAATGACACTGGTGGATCTGTATGTGGTTTGTGAAAATAACACACATACAATGACACTGGTGGATCCATATGTGGATTGTGAAAAGAATACACATGCAATGACTCTAGTGGATCCATATGTGGTTTATGAGAAGAACACACATGCAGTGACACTAGGGGATCCATATGTGGTCTATGAAAAGAACACACATGCAATGAGACTAGTGGATCCATATGTGGTTCGTGAAAAGAACACACATGAAATGACACTGGTGGATCCATATGTGGTTTGTGAAAAGAACACACATGAAATGACACTGGTGGATCCATATGTGGTCTATGAAAAGAACACACATGCAATGAATCTAGTGGATCCTTATGTGGTTTCTGAAAAGAACAGACATGCAATGAATCCAAGTGTTGTTAATGAAAAGAACACACATGCAATGAACTCTGGTGGATCCATATGTGGTTTGTGAAAAGCTCACACATGCAATGACACTGGTGGAGCCATATGTGGTTTTTGAAAAGAACACACATGAAATGACTCTAGCTGTGGTTAATGAAAAGAACACACATGCAATGGCTCTAGCTCTGGTTAATGAAAATAACACACATGCAATGACACTCGTGGATCCATATGTGGTTTTTGAAAAGAACACACATGCAATGACACCGGTGGAGCCATATGTGGTTTGTGAAAAGAACACACATAAAATGACTCTAGTGGATCCATATGTGGTTTGTGAAAAGAATAGACATGCAACAACACTAGTTGTGGTTAATGAAAAGAACACACATGCAATGACACTAGGGGATCCATATGTGGTTAATGAAAAGAACACACATGCAATGACACTGGTGGATGCATCTGTGGTTTGTGAAAATAACACACATGGAATGACACTGGTGGATCCATATGGCAATTGTGAAAAGAATACACATGCAATGACTCTAGTGGATCGATACGTGGGGGCTGTTCGTCTATGGTACTAAAGTTCGCAGGCCAGCGCATGGAGGTACCTAAGTTGCCTGAAATTACCGTGTTTTGAAATGTTGGGTCGCCAACTACTGAGAGGGGCCGTTTTGAGGCAAACTCATCTCACCCCTTCCAAATTCAAACATTCAGTTAAAATGCCCCGTGAAGTAGACAGTCGGGACGCTCATGTCGGTCATCTGTCCGTGACACGAGCACCAACGCGGCAACCTCTTAGGCAAATCCAGTAACTAAGTGGATTGGATGCGTTGACCAATTTCACAAATCCATTCCCAACTTTCCCCTAGCACCGGCAATGTTGGAATCCACCCTCTAGGAAGGACGATCCCTTCAGACATTTGACTTCCGGCGCCAAGTTGCTGCGCCCAGTCGCTGATCCCGAGCTCCAATCGCATATGTCGTACCCGCCGTTGCGAGGCTCTAGCCCGCCTCCACCGCCGACGAGCCGAGCAGCTCGGAGGATGGCAGATCCTACTACCAAGGAAGAAGAAGTTCTGGCTACAAGCGGGTGAGCTACCCTTCTCTTTGCTATTCGCACTAATTATAACTGCTAGCTGGCTATTGAACCTAAAATTGTTTGTTAGCCCAACACTGGCAAACATGTTTTGTACACAGTTTTCTGTAAAGTGGGATCTCCGCGGACCACCCTTATCTGGTTATAGTAGTCCTCTTCAGGTACGACTCTAAGGGCAAGTGGTATGGACACCATTGTATCACGATGGAAGAAGCGCCTGCACAGATCTGCACTATATGTGGTATGGTTGCTGCCCTGCGTAATCATGATGAATTATGGCCGAAGGAGACTGCAAAGTTCAGCTTCATGGATGAATGTGGAATCATGGTTCCTCTAACATGTGACAGTCACCTAATTGGGTTGATGAAAAGGTATGCTTCGGATTGCATGTTTGAGCTGAATTGTGATGTACTGGATGTGGAAGCTGCTGCAACTGGGAGTCACCCTACAATTCTTGGATAGGGTGGTTACTCGAACCCAATTAGCTCCTGGTAAGCAGAAGTCTCTTGGGGTTCACATGTTTGTACTGAATTGTAATTTTTGTTTTATTTTACTCTGTAGATATTGGGCAATTATGCAACAGTGTTGTCTCTTTGACAAGAAGCGCCGCAAGGTTAGAAACATGACTGTCGGGTCAGTCATATTGCTGCCCGAAGAAATTTAAAACGAGTGGAAAGGTGATGTTGGACACGATTCTGGTGCCCATTGTCCCGGTGATGCAGAGTACGTGAAGCTAGGAAAATTGGCACCGAGGAAGAGGAAGAAGGCAGGAAATGAAGAAGCCAGTGGACGTGAAGGCTTGGCACCCAAGCTGCGGAAGAAGGCTGCTTGCAATGAAGATGCATAGTAATGTGTTGAACTTGAACCTATGTATGTAATTCGGTTAAATTCTGGAGCTTTGTGCGTGGTACTTTGCTGGGTGAAACAATCTACCCACGTTCTCTGAGTAAAATGTACCACGACTTAGGGTTTGGAAATGCCCGAGTCAGTAGTTGAATCCGAAATTGTGATTGTGCCACTGCTATCTGAAAACACGCAGCACCGGTTCCACGATTGCTGAGGGGCAGGAGGTCACCAAATACGACGGAATGTAAGTGGCACAGAAATAAATTATTTAAGCTGCTACACTCCATGTAGCAGCAAATTATTTCAGCTGCTGCACACAACGACATGGCAACATAAATAGCAATGGCAACCGATAATTCCTAGATGAGGAGGAAATCGATACTACTTTCTGGCCTAAGCTTGAGCCCGTTTATCTCACTGCCTCTCTGCTCCTACATCCCCTGCATCTGGCGAAGCTCTCGGATCTCTAGTAACCGGGTGTATGTGCTTCCACCTCATAAATTGTGGTTGTGGCATTTGCATGCGGCATAATCCACGTACATTACGTTTAAACAAACCACCAATGTCAGAATATACTAGTAGAAAAGGGGTCTTTGGTCCACGGTCACGTTCCCAATCTGGAACAGAGATCTAAATCGAGGCAGAAATTGATCTAAATCACAAATTCTTTCACAAATTAATCGAGACAGAGATCTAAATCGAGTCATTTCATTAATTCAACCACAAATTCTTTTAAACAAAGGTGCGATTTCACATCCTACATTAATTCAACCACTAGTGAGAAATTTCACTTCTGCTGCCGCTGTCCTCCGAGCCGTCGGCTTCCTCGTCATCGTTGGACGGAACCTCCACGATTTCTGCATTGTTCGCGAGACGGAGCACCTCTTCGCAACAAGAAGCAGCGATGACGGTGTACTTGTTCCGTCCAGGGACGGACCAGAACCTCTTCCGCCCTTCTCGGTTGCAGGGATCCCGGTGCACCACGCGCCCGTAAATGATGCGGTTGCCAATCTTGGCCTTCCGCTCCTTCTTGAACAATGCCGGCCAGTACGGGCTGGCCACCATGTACCGGGGCAGCGCCCTCTTCCATGCGGGCATCTGGAAGTGGCGCGCCGTGATTTCGCTCTCCATCATGGCTTTGCTAGGGACAAGGAGTGGAGCCACCGGCACCCATGCATAGCTGATGCGTCATCCGTGGGGCACCGTCGCGGCTGGCAGCGCGAGGATGTCGAAGTGCGCGAACATCACCGCCTCGTAGAAGTTCAGTGTGGGCATCTCCATGGTGGCGCGGTGGAGATTGGAGAGGGAGCGAGGGGATGGATGACGAAGCGATGGCGCGGTGGAGATTGGAGAGGGCGAGGGGATGGACAACGAAGCGACGCGCTGCGGTGCCTCCTATTTGTACACGAGGACGACGAAGCGACAGGCGGAATATCCAAGGGGCATTGGTCAGAAAAAAGGAAGCAATGCAGGGTTAAGACAGATTAACGGGCGACCAATTTTTTTCCTCCTAGGACTCCGGGGACTATAGTTCAGACCGCTAGATCAACAAGTACAACTATTACAACTTAAAAAGGCACGAAGCTCAATCTCAATAGAACTAGTTATCACACATCTCCTTGATCTTCCTAATCTTAGCCCGTTGCAAATCTTCCTGCGAGAGTGATGACCCACAAGTATAGCGGGTGTATCGCAGTATTTTCGAGGGAAGTGAAACCCAATTTATTGATTCAACACAAGGGGAGCCAAAGAATATTTATAAGCCTTAACTACTGAGTTGTCAATTCAGCTGCACCTAGAAACAATCTTGTTCACAGCAGCTTATCAGTAGCAACAGTTTTGTAGTAGGAATAGTAAAGTGTAGCATCCCAATTGTCTAACAATGGTAATGCTAATTGGTCTACTAATATAATGGCTACTCCTTACATATATTTGTTGCATCATAATTATATCATGCTCATGTCATCATGCCACCTTGCATTTGAGCATCATATAAAACCCTTTTTCTTTGGTTCTTCTCTCATATGCATTATTAATTGTATTTGCCTCTTGATATTGTTTTTGGCTATTGATATATTGGTTAATGCCCAAGTTGAGTTGGGGGCATATCTTTTATTCAACTCCATCATCTTTCTTTTCACCACCTTATAATTCCACCATTCCATTTACCCATGAGATTGTATTTCTTTTTCTTTTGATATTTATTCTAGCTCATTTGGGTTGGGGTGGATCTAATTCTATAATTTCTTTTGCTTGGCCTTTATTCCACTTCTTGGGAATGCATAAGAATAATGCCATATTATTATTATTGTTTTCACAAAATAAAACATGGCATTTAATATTTTTCATGGGCCATGCAACCATCACCACCATGTGTTCTCCTTTGGTTTTTATTTGTTTTATGAGTGGATTATCTTCTTAAGCTTCCTCTTCCTCTAAATCATTTTTTCCACCTTAATCTTGTATCCTTGCCATGTGCATCAAGGCCCCCTTATCATCTACCCTCACAAGTGCAATTACACATGTAGGGTCATGTGAGATCTTTTCTCTCATCACCTTTTTCTCCCATCTCTATCTCCATGTCATCACCACCCACTTGTTGGAGCTTGTTGTTAATTATGCTAAAATCATACCCCATGTTCTCTCATTCCTCTCCTTCTCACCTCCATCCATGTATGACTAAGGGTAACTCTAACCAAACCCTAACACCTACCCTCTCTCTAATCTCTCACTCTAACCCTCACTCCAAACCCTAACATCTAACAAAACCCTAACCCTAGCTACCATCTCCCCATGCTGAGGCTTCCCTTTCTCTCTCTCCCTGCCAGCATGCCCCACCCCAGCTACCCTCTCTAACCTACCCAAACCCTAAACCGAGCCATCTACTCCCTCCTAACCTAGCTAACCCGAGCCTCCCTCTCTCTTTTCTCTCCCTTCCTCTATGCCATGCTGGCCCCAGCTGCACCACCACGCCGTCCCCACCTAGCAGCCTCCACCCTACCTGCCCCTGCCTGGCTGCTCACGTCGAGCACGTGATCGAGGAGGAGGAAAAGTGGCCGAAGCCACTTTATCTCTGCCCGCTCCCACACGGCACCCTCCTCCCTCTCCCTCGCTTTATCCTCCGCCCCACGCCTCTGCTTCGCCAGATCTACCCCAGGCCCCGCCCTTCTCCTCCCACCACCGCTGCTACCTCCTCTCTTCGTCGTGCCGTCCACCGTCGGCCTCACCTTCTCCTGCTCGCTCTAGCCGGTGGCATGGCGAACGTGGGTGTCAAGGGAGACCGTAGCCGTCTTCTACGTCGCCCAGTACACGCCTACGAGGAGGAGGAGCACCAGGACTACCTACACCATCGCCGCTCCGCCACAAACCCTAGCTCCGGACTGCCAGCTCCGTCGATGATCCGTCGCACCTCTCTCCATTCCACCACCACCGACACCCCCACGGTGAGCGCTCGACCCTCCCAGACATCCTCGCCGTCGAAGCCGTGCCCTGGTCGCACCGGACGTTCCATCAAACGCTCTGTGCGCGCTGGTGTCTACGCTCGTTTCCAGACCGTGGCGTCGCCTAGGAACATCTAGCCGCCTAGATACTCCCTGTCAGCAACCCCCCACCCTACCGCGGTGGCTCCCGCCTCCGCGCGCGAGCCCTAGGTCCCCGGTTCGACCCCCACGCCGCGCGCTCTGTCACTGCGCGCTGTTTTCCGTCAGACACCCGCACGACAGAGAAGATCCACAGTGCCGCCGCGCACTTTGCTAAAAAACCCCCCAACTTTTTGATCTGCTCAACCCGCGGTACACCGAGCCCCACTTGTCAGCCGCCTTGGCAATCTTGCAGTTAAGCCCCCCAGCTCTTAGGCCTCAACCCGCGCTCCAGCACGCCCCTCACCTGTCAGTCTCTGCGAGTCCCGCCACTGGCACATGGGCCCTAGCCCGCTGGCCCCGCCTGTCGTTCGCTCTGGCTAGGTAAAGCCGCGGTGAGAAGACTTTCCATGTGCGCGTGTGCCCAGTCCGTTTGGTCCCACTCGTCAGCGACTGGGGCTAGCTCGGGCTGGGTAACAAAAGTAATTCTGTTTATCTGTTTTAATAAAACAAATTCAAAATTGTTTAAATTCAATTTCAAATCAGATTTTAATTAACTTTTAAATTATAAATCCAAATAATACATATGATATATGTTTGGGAATCAGAAAAATGTGAGGATTTCAAATATGCCATTCAAAATAATATTTGACCACTTTAAATTTTCGAGATGATTAAAATTACAAATAAATGCCCTTTTCTTAATAAACTAATAACTTTAATTCTACAACTCCAAATTTGACAAAAAATATGTCTAAATCGATCAGCACGACGAGCCCGTTCTATCTATGCATTCCTTGTTCTGAATTGAAGCATGCATCATGCGACATTTAAAAATCAGAACTGTTTATGACAATAAAACTTGGCTAAATAATTAATAAAATGCTTTATTCTTGCACCACACCTCACCCTTGCCATGCTACTTTAATGCCATGTAAATTGTGCATCATTCATCATGGCATGCTTGTTTGCTTGTCGCATTTTAATTCATATGCTTGTGCACTTTATTTATGTTGGCCCTTGTTTGTTTGGTTCTTCTTCGAATAGACGCCCAACAAGAGAATTACCAGGAATCACAGGAGTTCTACCTAGATCCGTCTCTCGCTTCAAATGAGCTGCCAGGCAAGCACTACCACATGCTTGCATACATATAGTACCTATTGCCTCTATCTTATTCTTGCATCATTGAGTCGCGATTGCATTAAAATTGAATCCCAAGTACTGCATAGCCTTTACTTTTAAACCCCACCAAAGCTTGTTCCTCCATCCCATGAGCCATTACTACAGGAGTTGTTTGAGCCATGCGACTCGTAGAAAAGCATGTGTAGGGTATGTGAGTATATGATGAATAATGAGGTACCTAAACAACACAACCTGAGTAGTAATGGGATAACTAATGAAAGTGGCACCGGTGAGTAATATCTGCTATTTGATTTTTCATGCTCACTTGTGTCCCGCAGGACCCCGAGTACTTGATTCTTGTTCCTTGACTATTCGCACTATCCACATCTGGGAGGCCTTATGGACCCCCCTGAGCCAGAGCTTGATTCATTCTTATTTCTTGGGGCTACAATTAGTTTGGGGTTTTATTACTATCCTGTACTTATGCCATGTTACTACTTTATTTAAGATTGTGCGAGGAGCACCTTTACTGTTTTGGATCGTGACATGTTTTCGCTGTATCGACAAGCCCAGTCACATTTTCGGGTTCCCAGTCGTTTACCGCCATCCACACAAACCTTGAGTCCGCCTCGGAGTCAGCTAGCTTCGTAGCGGGTAGCTTAATGGGGTGCCCCCCCCCCCGAAATATTACTGAATCCTGTGATTGCTTTGTCGTGAATGCCTCGTTGGGTTTTGAGTTGGTTTTTCTGAGGTTGATCGAGTGTGTGTTGCTATTCGTGCACCCCTGCAGGGTAAATCTTTCTGAAAGCCGTGTCCACGGTTATGGACGACTTGGAGCACAGTTTCTCGATCATAGACAAGTATAACTAAAGTACCGCTTTTAATCTGACTAAGTATCTGATTAGTAAATAGTGCAACACTCATGGAATGGTTAATAAAACTGCCAACGGATGGATTGTTCGTCCGCTTCCTCGTTGGTAAGCGAGGAGGAGGATGGATCTGTTAATTATACTGTTACAACTGTTGTTCTTAATTCACGGACATCCGTCTATCATTGGTTAGGCGGATGGTTAGCGAGTATCTATAGAATTGTTAGCTATTATCTTTTGCTGCAATTGCGTCACCCCAGGTTGTTTCCCCTTTAGTGGCATAAATACTTGCTGAGTACCCCTAGGGTCTCACACGATAAATTGTTTGATTCAGATGAATAGGTGTATTCGCAAGATGGATACTGGGTGGAGGAGACAGATGATGTTGGCAATGATCACTCGGTGTAGAGATTCCGGGAACAGGGATCCGTGAGCTCTCTGGGCGCGATGTGTTTATTTATGTGGCATCTTATGCCGATTTGCTTCTTATCCGTACTCGGATCTTCTTTCCGCTTTCGCCTGATACTCTGATGTTTGTTGTATGAGGAGCTATCCTAAAATATTATCTCTATCTAGGATATTTGAATCTTGCCGTATGGCGTTGCAATATTTCTATTTCTTTTAGATGGAATGGCTCTGAGGACTGTTGTATGTGGCTTGCATACATACTCATGCCGATTACGCCGCTCGTTCTTGTCCCGATGTTCTGAAAGTGGTTAGGACGGCCGAAAGGTCTACCGTGAGTGGCCCTGGGCCCCACCGTACTATTTTAACCACTTTCGCTCATCCAGGCATGCAACTAAGAGCATAATTCACCGAGGTAGTTACATAAAGTAGCAGCAGTAGTAAAGTAAAGACAGTAGTAACAATAGTAGTAAATAGTAGGATTCGAGTGCGGTAGGCATAGGGATGGATGGACGGGCGTTGCATGGACAAGACAATTCCCATGGCAATCAGGACATAGGGCAATTGCAGATAAATAAGATAAAGCATCCAAGTACTAGATAATCCTAGGCATGTGTTCCATATATAGTCATACGTGCTCGCAATGAGAACTTGCACAACATCTTTTGTCCTGCCAGCCTGTTTGCAGCAGGGTCTCAAGGGAACTACTAGAAATTAAGGTGCTCCTTTTAATAGAGCACCGGAGCAAAGCATTAACACTCCGTGAACACACGTGATCCTCACATCAAAGCCATTCCCTCCAGTTATCCCGATTTCTGTCACTTCGGGGCCATTGGTTCCGGATAACAACGTGTGTATACAACTTGCAGGTAAGACCATAAACAATACTATCATAATGAATCAATAACATGTCCAGATCTGAAATCATGGCACTCGGGCCCTAGTGCAAGCATTAAGCATAACAAGTCGCAACAAAGTCATAAAGCACTAATAGAAGATACTAGGCACCATGCCCTAACAATCTGATGCCATTACATGAATGATCTCATCCAATCCCTACCATCCCCATAGCCTACAGCGGGGGATTACTCACTCATAGATGGGGGAAACATGGATGGTCGATGGAGAGGCGATGGTGATGATGATGGCGATGATCTCCTCCAATTCCCCGTACCGACAGGGTGCCAGAATAGAGTTTCTGGTGCTGTTTCGTGGAATCTGGTGGTGGCGGCGGAGCAAAACTCTTTCTGGAAAAACGTCGACCCCCCTGACTTTGTAGGTCAGAAGGCATCTTATAGGCGAAGAGGGACACCGAGGTGGTGTCTGGGGCGGCCAGACCACCCCCTAGCGCGGCCTGGGCTAGCCCAGCCCTCCTCTGTCTCGTATTCTGGCTCCTTGAGTCTTCTGGTGAAATAGGATTTTTGGCATATTTTCTGGGATTTTTCCTGATAGTTGATTTTCTGCACAAAAACTAGACACCAAGGCAATTCTGCTGAAAACAGCGCCAGTTCGTTTTAGTTGCATCCAAATCACACAAGTTTAGAGGAGAAACAATAGCAAAAGTGTTCGGGAAAGTAGATATGTTTTGGACGTATCAACTCCCCCAAGCTTAGCTTATTGCTTGTCCTCAAGCAATTCAGTTGAAAACTGAGTGCGATAAAAGAACTTTCATGAACACATTTGCTTCATATGATGTATATATTCTTAGCATGTGATCAACTACTTAGACAATTCATAATAAGGAGTACGCAACTAAGTTTACTTAATAGGCATTGCAAGCTATGAAAAGATTCCAAGTCAAAAATAATAAGTAGCATGAAGAATAGACATCAGCAACATTACAATGCTTATAAAAACTTATGATAGAGTGGTATCTCGCTTGCCTTTGATTGAATGCCAAGGCACCTCTGAAGTTCAGGTGAAGACTAGAAGTAAAGATATCAAAGATACAAGCATCAAAGTCATAACACAAATAATCAAGTTTTGAGACTAGCACATTACACTAAGAATGACAACTATGCTCTCAAGAAAGTGCTCATAGAATAAGTGGAGACTCAACAAGGAAATAAAAAGGTTTTGAATAGTTTGAAAGCCTTCCAAATGCTGAAAGTATGGTACTCATTAGCTTTGAGCTCTCATTGCCCCTATCATAAGCATCTTTAATATGGTTAAGGTGAAAGTGAGGTCCAATCTGAGTTATATGCTTGATAGACTATAAACTGGAAATCCCATGTCCCTTGAGTACGAGGGCCACTCCTCATGCTACTCAACTTTAGTTACCGGTAAGTTCTTGTCATCGTTAATACGTGCATACCATAGAGAACCGCCAATGGGGTACCCCTTACTCGATGATACGGAAGAATCCCCATATCAAAATGACAAGGCAAGAGACAATGAGTATCTCATCAATCTTCTTATTTACCATGGGAAAATGGTGCTTTTTTCTCTATTTCCTCTTTTCTCAAATCTCTTTTTTATTTTCGTTTTCTCAATAGCTATCTCTACCATGGGAAAACGGTTACACTACAGGTTTCCACCATGACGTCATGGATTAGACCGGCGGCCCAGGCGTTTCTCTAACACACATACATAACTCCATGGACTTACAAGCTCCCCTTTTATTTCACACCGACGACATCCACAAACAAAAGAGCATGGTATCAACTGGGTATATATCTACAAGTGCTGAAAGCGTTCCCCGTGACAACACGGTTCTGCTAATCCCCAGCCTATAATTTGCAAGCATATAACTTTCATGGACAGTCAAAATGGTTCAAATTTATTAAGTGTAGGAAATAAAGTGTGCCATCAAGTTCATGAGAGCTTTACTAACTAACTTTCTCATAACAAGCAAACATTTTATTCGGAAGAAAACAAGGCATATTGAATATGCACGGAAATAGCAAATGATGCTAATAGGTAGGTATGGTGGACACTTTGGCAATATTTGGTTTTAGGGAGTTGGAAATATGAGTAAAACATACTCAGTGAAAGTGAAGGCTAGCAATAGTAAGGGAGCGACAAACGAGAGAGCAATAGCTATCATAATCATGCTTGCAACAAAACAGGACTAATCATGACATGAAAGTGATTCAAGACTCTCAAAGCAAAATAATTCATCAAGGCTTAACTGATTATTTCAGTCATATGCATGCGTGAGCATGTGCCAAGTCAATTCAAATGAAACATTCAGAGGAGGATACCACGGTGTCATACCAAGTTATGAATAGAGTAATGCAAGCAAAAATTAAAATGACATGGTACAAGCTATTAGTAAGCTGGGACTAATCATATGAAAGCAAGAACTACTAAGCATCCAAATATAACATACACCCTACACGAACAGGCTAAGGATGCCCACAATGATGAGTATATGTACAAAAATGAAAACAAATAGAGTTCGTTACCAGCCTCTTACCACACCTCAAGTTGTCATTAATCCGCATTATTGCCCTTCACTTGTGTGGCTTGAATAATAATATGAAACCAAATCCCACTAAGGACTGTTGAACCTTGCAACAAACTCGCAAAGCCAAAGAAGAAGAACAAATATTTTTGGTGTTTTCGATTTTTTAAAACAAGAACCAAAACAGAAGAACAAGCAAAGCAAAATATTTTTGGGTTTTTCGAATAGTTCAAACAAAGCAAAAAAAGGAAAAGCAAACCAAGGAAAAAAGAAAAAGAAGCAAACCAAAGAGAAACAACAGAAATATTTTGGTCTTTTTGTGTTTTAGAAAGCAAAAACAAAGAAAGAACAAAAACTAAAAAGAGAATGAAACATGAATATACAAAGTAACGACACAAAATGATATGGAGATGAGTGCGATGTCGGCGTACCTCCCCCCAAGCTTAGGCTTTTGGCCTAAGTGCGTGTCAATCCAGATATGGGTAAGGGTTCCAAGCAGGCGGGTCATTGTAAGAATGATCGTATTTAAGCCCGTGGGACGAAGAAGAAGCTCCCCAATCATAAGTAGGCTCATGATATGAAGACTCCCCCTCATTCGAGGGCTAGACCGAATCATCTGTGACCTCCCTTCTAGTATCCTGGTCCTGTTGGGAGAGCTCTCCCAAGTACGTATCAAACTCCTCCTCCGTGAGAGACCATCCTACCCTGTTATCAAGGTTAAACAAAATAGGTGCAGGCAAATGGACAACACGCTCGGACATGCTCTTCCTCCAACCAGCTTTGAGAAAGGTTATTCTTTGTTTAGAATAACTCACTCAAACTACCACGAGGAAACAAATTTATGTTGTATCATGGAATTAAGATCAAGCCTTTCTATGGGAAACTGTAGGTCTAGATGATGAGGCACTAAACCATGCAATGCTAGTAAATGAGAAGCAATGAGTTCCCCACAAATTCCACCTTTCTCGCGGTTAGCAGCAAGACGGAAAGCTATCAAAACACCCAAGGTGTAAGACCTATCTCGTTTAAGAGCAGCAGAGATGAATGCTAGGTCATATGAAGATAACTTATTGGCAGTTTTCCTAGCAAGAGCACACTTGGCAATAAAGTAGGCAAAGTAGCGAATGGAGGGGAGATGAATGTTACGGATTTTCCCATTCTCCTTCGAGAAGCTGCTCCCTTGACAAATTTCTGCGTATAAATCCATGAGTGGTGCAGGTCGCTCTTTAATCCTTCCACATGATCCCCACTGAGGTACCTTAATAGCTGCACAAAAGTCCTCGAGAGAAAGGTCGACAGCAATATTGTAAATTTTGTAGTGGACCATGGGGTTAGGCAAAGAGTAACTAAATTGAAAGTACTGCACCATAGACATGGTTAGCTTCACAAATTAACAAGGTTCATCTTCCAAAAAGTGCTCCAACTCTGCATTAGAAACCAAAGTGTGGAAATCCTGGAGAATTCCTACAGCTCTCATGAATTCAGAGCATGGATAAATGGAAGGAAAAACTTCCTCCTCCCGGTGAACCTTCATAACCTCAAGCACCCATAGTTCATGTTGGTTTAGTTGATGCTCATTCATCTTCTATTCTGAAATTTAAACACCTATTAAACAAGTGATTGCAAAGTGAATATAATGAAGGGCACTACTCATAGGGACTTGTAAGAGGCCTAACCATGCATCAAAACTATATCTCTAAGCATCAAACAAGCTTATAAGCTCTCATAACTTGTCACCTACAGCAACAAAATACTGAATATATAAACCACTAAACACAAATCTACTTGGACAAGCATGGTACCTTCCAGGCACTCCTCTGCCCCTTTTTTCACGTAAAAATTTAATATGAATTTTCTGGAATTTTTCGAGACACTTTATTTTTGGGCAATTTTCAGGCATAGATGAATGATTTACTAACAGACAGATTTTCTGGAAATGATGCAATGACAAAACAAGGATGGAACTACAGAAGATCTAAGACACTCTAACATGCAAGCAACTAACAACCGAAAAGAAAACTAAATGAATGCAAAAACTAAAATGGATAGAATAGAAGTAAGCGGAGATAATCACGGTGAAAACATTGTTTTGTTCAATGAAATCCTTTTGTTAACAAGGTTGATCAGGTCTTGTTACCAAAACAATTTCTTTTGAGACAAAACTTTGTATTCCACTAATGATTATGTTACCTCAACTTTGATAGCAATGGTCCCAATCATAATAGTTTCAAATTTTTCTATTGGTATGGGACAATATATTTCTCCAACTTGAATGCCCTCAACATGTTCAATTGAATTCAATCCATAAGTCCTATCAATATTCTTGGGGAAATAGAAAGTATGTTCCTTGTCATTAACATTGAAGGTCACCTTCCTTGATTACAATTAATAATAGCTCCTACAGTATTAAGAAAAGGTCTCCCAAGAATAATAGACATATTATCATCTTCAGGAATTTCAAGTACATCCTCACATATACCAACAGGAAATGTGGTAGATTTATCAGCCATTTGCAAAGATATATCAGTTGGTATTAATTTTTGTAGTTGAAGTCTATTATAGAGAGAGAAAGGCATAACACTAACTCCAGGTCCCAAATCACACAAAGCAGTTCTAACGTAACTATTCTTAATAGAGCAAGGGATAATTGGAATCCCTGGGTCTCCAAGTTTCTTTGGAACCGTACCACTAAAAGAATAATTAGCAAGCATAGTAGATATTTCTTCATTAGGGATCTTCCTTTTATTCGAGACAATATCCTTCATATACTTTGAATAAGGAGGCAATTTAATAGCATCGGTCAAAGGAATTTGCAAGAATAAAGGTTTCATCCACTCACAAAACTTATTATAGTGTTCATCTTCCTTTGACTTGTGTTTCTTATCAGGGAAAGGCATAGGTTTTTGGACCCAAGGCTCTCTTTCACTACCATGTTTCTTAGCAACAAAATCTTCTTTAGTGTATTTAATATTCTTAGTGTGCTTTTCAGGTTCTTCTTCAACTTTTTCTTTATCAGGAACATCATTTTCTTCACTACCACTTTCAGTTTCAGCATCAGAGATAGATATACTATTAGGATCTTTAGCAGGTTCAGAGGGTTCTACAATAGTTTTATGTTTATTTTTTCTTTTCTTACGAGTAGAGCCACTATTTTCAGCTTGTTCAGAATCCTGCTCAATTCTTTTGGGATGCCCCTCAGGATATAGAGGATCCTGGGTAGCAGCACAACTTCTAGTTCTAATTTCATAAGCATGTTTTTCTTTAGCAGCATTAACTAGCAAGTCTTTTTCCACTTTAATGAGTTGATCTATTTGAGTTTGAATCATTTGAGAGTGTTTAACAAGCATTTTAACATCATTAGAGGTTCTTTCCACAATATCCTTAAAGTCAACAATAGCTCTAGAGTTTTCCATTAGATGATTTTGCACCCTTTTATTAAATTATCTTGCTTAACAATAAAAATATCGAATTCTTCTAAGCATTGATCAGGAGGTTTATGGTAAGGAACATAACCTTCATCAAAGTGTTGGAGAGAGTGTACCTCAATAGTGGATGAATGGGGAATTGGCTTACATAATTCTTCTATAGGAGGTAAACTCTTGACATCTGCAGCTTTAATTCCTTTCTCCTTAAGACATTTCTTAGCTTCCTTCATCGCTTCATCATTTAATTCAATAACTCCCCTCTTCTTTGATGGTGGAATAGGCACTGGAATAGTTGGTTCGGGTATAATTACTTCAGGTATAGCTGGTTCAGGAGGAGTCCAGTCTTCATAATTCTTGCTTATTTTAGCCATTAATTTCTCAGCTTCCTTGGGAGTCCTATTCCTGAAAACACAATCAGCACAACTATCTAGGTATGTTCTAGATTCTTCAGTTAGTCCATTATAAAATATATCAAGAAGCTCATTCTTTGGTAATAGACTTCCAGGCTATGCATGAATCAAAGCACAAAACCTTGCCCATGATTCAGGCAATATCTCTTTTTCTCCCTGTTTAAAATCAAAACATTCCTGCAAAATAGCATGTCTAGCACTAGGAGGAAAATATTTCTACATGAAAGTACTAATCAAGCAATCTGAGCTATCAATAGATCCAGGAGGTAAATTACTAAACCAAGTTTTAGCTTCCCCTTTCAGTGAAAAGGGGAAAATCTTAGCAACAAAGTAAGTACGCATCTTAATATTATCAGAAATCAAGCCACTCATGGTATAAAGCTCATTCATATGTGCTACCTCACTTTCATTCTTAGTCCTACAAAAAGGTTATTTCCCAACAATATCTATGTAAGATAGATCGAGAGAGAAATCATAATCTTTATCTTTAATGTTTATGGGAGAAGCAGCAAATCTAGCAATAGGAGACAATTTGGGTCTAATAGTACGCCTCTCAAGGAGACTCTTAGCAGCGCTCCTATCATGGGTGTTTTTAGATTCTTTAATAAATTCATCGGTCATCTCAACATATCTGTCTTCCATATCATAGCTCTCACTAGACTCAGGTGAACTAACAGGTGTAGTAGTGTCTTCATTAGGAGTTTCAGTATTTCCAGCTATAGTTCTAGTAATCATAGCATCTAGGAAAGGACCTAATGAACCACTCTTATCAAGCACAGTAGAAGCAGCATCATAAGTATCAGAAGTTTCAGATTTAGCAGTAGTAGAAGTGTGTGTAACATGTGTGTGTGGTGGTGTAACGATCTTACTCATAACAGATGGTGAATCAAGAGCAGCAGAGGTGTTCAGAACCGTACCTCTTCTTGTAGTGGTTGGTAAAATAGGAACCTTGCCATCACGTGACTTACCCATGATGGATGGATAACAGCGAACAATAGAGAATCCAAGTGAACTTAATAAATAAAGCTATGCTCCCGGCAACGGCGCCAGAAAATAGTCTTGATGACACACAAGTATAGGGGGTGTATCACAGTATTTTCGACGGAAGTGAAACCCAATTTATTGATTCGACACAAGGGGAGCCAAAGAATATTTATAAGCCTTAACAACTAAGTGTCAATTCAGCTGCACCTAGAAACAATCTTGCACATAGTAGTTTATCAGTAGCAACAATTTTGTAGTAGGAATAGTAAAGTAGCAGCAATAGTAAAGTAAAGACAGTAGTAACAATAGTAGTGAGCAGTAGGATTCGAGTGCGGTAGGCATAGGGATGGATGGATGGGCGTTGCATGAACAAGACAATTTACATGGCAATCAGGACATAGGGCAATTTTAGATAAAAGAGATAAAGCATCCAAGTACTAGATAATCCTAGGCATGTGTTCCATAAATAGTCATACATGCTCGCAATGAGAACTTGCACAACATCTTTTGTCCTGCCAGCCCATTTGAAGCGGGGCCTCAAGGGAACTACTAGAAATTAAGGTGCTCCTTTTAATAGAGCACCAGAGCAAAGCATTAACACTCCATGAACACACGTGATCCTCACATCAAAGCCCTTCCCTCCGGTTATCCCGATTTTTGTCACTTCGGGGCCATTGGTTCCGGACAACAATGTGTGTATACAAATTGCATGTAAGACCATAAACAATACTATCATAATGAATCAATAACATGTTCAGATCTGAAATCATGGCACTCGGGCCCTAGTGACAAGTATTAAGCATAACAAGTCGCAACAAAGTAATTACCACGCCCATAGCCTACAGCGGGGGATTACTCACTAATAGATGGGGGAAACATGGATGGTCGATGGAGAAGCGATGGTGATGATGATGGCGATGATCTCCTCCAATTCTCCGTCCCGGCAGGGTGCCAGAACAGAGTTTCTGGTGCTGTTTCATGGAATCTGTTGGTGGCAGCGGAGCGGAACTCTTTATGGAAAAACGTCGAACCCCCCTGAGGTTTTAGGTTAGAAGGCATCTTATAGGTGAAGAGGGAGACCGAGGGGCTGTCTGGGGTGGCCAGACCACCCCCTGGTGCGGCCTGGGCTAGCCCGCGCGGCCCGGTGGTGTGGCCTGGGCCCATCTCTCCTCCGTCTCGTATTTTGGCTCCGGGAGTCTTCTGGTGAAATAGGATTTTTGGCATATTTTCCAGGATTTTCCTGATAGTTGATTTTCTGCACAAAAACTAGACACCAAGGCAATTCTGTTGAAAACAACGTCAGTCCGTGTTAGTTGCATCCAAATCACACAAGTTTAGAGGAGAAACAATAGCAAAAGTGTTCGGGAAAGTAGATATGTTTTGGACGTATCATAGAGCAAGGATCGAATCGCCTGCTCCTTCCTTTTGGCATCTTCCTTGCACAGCTTCAATTGTTTCTCTGCATTTTTCCTCATGCACTTGTCAATACTCGTAGTTTTGTACTACAGGACTTTGACCTGGTGAAGATCATTCCTTGCTTGAGTCAGTTCTTGCTCTGCTTTAGCCTTCAGGGCCAACGCCACGTCCCTTTCCTTCTCGACTTTTCCAACCTTGTCTTGCACCCTCCTTAGATCTCGGTTAATCTTGGTCGTGTCAACTGGGTCCCATAGCTTCATATCAACACTATCAAGAAGTGAGTTGACTACAAATTCTTTCAACTCAACAGTCATATCCCATAGTTTGTCCAACTTTTTCTGCATCGATTTGGGACACTCTGGATCTACCCATTTGAAAACACTGCAACTTCCGCCTTTCATCATTGCACGATGCCCTTGACACCATAGAAACCTCCTGCCTGCGTTTTGTCCTTCGAATGCTAAAAATTTAGCAGGCACATGTCCATGTTTACATAGCAGAGGACTGTCTTCATCCGCTAAACCATGATAGTCAGAGTCATACATCGTCTGGATGTCCTTAACATATCATACGCGCATGAGTAAACAAAGTAGATCTAGCTCAAAAAATAGATAACTGGCCACAAATGATAGAGATAGAGATGATACGACTCACATCGAAATCACCGTCCCTGTCATTACGACACGTTTCCTCGCCGTCTCCCCTTGAACCCATGGCGAGAGGGGAGGGGGGTGGCTGCCAGAGAGGGGATTGGGATGGAGGTGCCATCGGCTTGTGGCTACGGCAGGATGGGAGTGAAGGGAGGAAAGTGGCTTCGAGGGGAAGGAAGAGAAGTACGGGGAGGAAGAGAAGTAATGGGGACGTGACAATGGGATATGGCCCACTGAACTCGTGAGTCATGACACTCGCAACAGGGGAGCACCCGGTGTTGCCAGTTTTTCCAGAGCAAGCGTGGCCAATCGTGCCGCAGAACAGCCTACTCGTGGATCGCTGTCACGAAGACCATCCCAATAGTCCAAGCGCCCCGATCGAACGGTATGTAACAACAGTAAAGTAGAACAACTGTGTTAGGGCGTGCCTTCTAGAAGACTCGGTCTAACGGCCACCCATTGGGGGGCTAAGGTTAGGGCTCTCCTAAGGTAGATTAGGATCCATATGTAGTTTATGAAAATAACACACATCCAATGACACTGGTGGATCCTTATGTGGTTTGTGAGAAGAACACACATGCAATCACACAGGGTGGATCCTTATGTGGTTTGTGAGAGGAACACACATGCAATGTCACTAGTGATATGTGGTTTGTGAAAAGAACACACATGCAATGTCACTGGTGGATCCATATGTGGTTTGTGAAAAGAACAAACATGCAATAATACTAGGTGGATCCATGTGTCGTTCATGAGAAGAACACACATGAAATGACACTGGTGATTTGTGGTTTGTGAAAAGAACAGACATGCAATGACTCTAACTGTGGTTAATGAAAAGAGCAGACATGCAACGACACTGGTGGATCCATGTGTGGTTTGTGAGAAGAACACACATCCAATGACACCGGTGGATCCTTATGTGGTTTGCGAGAAGAACAGACATGCAATGACTCTAGGTGTGGTTCATGAGAAGAACACACATGCAATGACACTGGTGGATCCATGTGTGGTTTGTGAGAAGAACAGACATCCAATGACATTGGGCGTGGTTCATGAGAAGAACACACATGCAATGACCCTGGTGGATCCATGTGTACGCTGTGAGAGGAACAAACTTGCAATGACACTGGGTGTGGTTCATGATAAGAACACACATGCAATGACACTAGTGGATCCATGTGTGGTTTATGAGAGGAACATATATGCAATGACACTGGTTGTGGTTCATGAAAAGAACACACATGCAATGACATTAGTGGATCCATATGTGGTTCGTGAAAAGAACACACATGCAATGACACTTGGTGGATCCATGTGTGGTTCATGAGAAGAACACACATGCAATGATACTGGTGGATCCATGTGTGGTTTGTGAGAAGAACACACATCCAATGACACTGGGTGTGCTTCAAGAAAAGAACACACATCCAATGACACTCGTGGGTCCTTATGTGGTTTTTGAGAAGAACAGACATGCAAAGACTCTAGATGTGGTTCATGAGAAGAACACACATCGAATGACACTTGTGGATCCATGTGTACACTGTGAGAGGAACACGCATGCAATGACACTGGGTGTGGTTCATGAGAAACACACATGCAATGACACTAGTGTATCCTTATGTGGTTTGTGAGAATCATAAACATGCAATGACACTTGCCGTGGTTCATGAGAAGAACACACATGCAATGACACTGGTGGATCCATGTGTGGTCTACGAGAGGAACAGACATGCAATGACACTGGTTGTGGTTCATGAAAAGAACACACATGCAATGACATTGGTGGATCCATATGTGGTTTGGGAAAAGAACACACATGCAATCACACTTGGTGGATTCATGTGTGGTTCATGAGAAGAACACACATGCAATGACACTAGTGGATCCATGTGTGGTTTGTGAGAAGAACACACATGCAATGACACTGGGTGTGGTTCATGAAAAGAACACACGTCTAATGACACTGGTGCATCCATATGTGGTTTGTGAAAAGAACACACATGTAATGACACTGGTGGATCCATATGTGGTTTCTGAAAAGAACAGACATGCAATCACACTAGGTGGATCCATGTGTGGTTCATGAGAAGAACACACATGCAATCACACTAGTGATTTGTAGTTTGTGAAAAGAACAGACATGCAATGTCACTGGTGGATCCATGTGTGGTTTATGAGAACACACATCCAATGACACCGAAGGATCCTTATGTGGTTTGTGAGAAGAACAGACATGCACTGACTCTAGCTGTGGTTCATGAGAAGAACACACATGCAATGACACTGGTGGATACATGTGTGGTTTGTGAGAAGAACACACATCCAATGACATTGGGCGTGGTTCATGAGAAGAACACACATGCAATGACCCTGGTGGATCCATGTGTACGCTGTGAGAGGAACAAACTTGCAATGACACTGGGTGTGGTTCATGATAAGAATACACATGCAATGACACTGGTGGATCCATGTGTGGTTTATGAGAGGAACAGACATGCAATGACACTGGTTGTGGTTCATGAAAGAACACACAGGCAATGACACTGGTGGATCCATATGTGGTTCATGAGAAGAACACGCATGCAATGACACTGGTGGATCCATGTGTGGTTTGTGAAAAGAACACACATCCAATGACACTGGGTGTGGTTCATGAAAAGAACACACATCCAATGACACTAGTGGATCCTTATGTGGTTTGTGAGAAGAACAGACATGCAAAGACTCTAGATGTGGTTCATGAGAAGAACACACATCCAATAAAACTGGTGATCCATGTGTACACTGTGAGAGGAACACACATGCAATGACACTAGGTGTGGTTCATGTGAAGAACACACATGCAATGACACAGGTGTATCCTTATGTGCTTTGTGAGAATAACAGACATGCAATGAAACTTGCTGTGGTTCATGAGTAGAACACACCTGCAAGGACAATAGTGGATCGATGAGTGGTTTATGAGAGGAACAGACATACAATGACACTGGTTGTGGTTCATGAAAAGAACACACATGCAATGGCACTAGTGGATCCATATGTGGTTTGTGAAAAGAATAGACATGTAATCACACTTGGTGGATTCGTGTGTGGTTCATGAGAAGATCACACATGCAATGACACTGGTGGATCCATGTGTGGTTTGTAAGAAGAACAGACATGCAATGACACTGGGTATGGTTCATGAAAAGAACACACATCTAATGACACTGGTGGATCCATATGTGGTTTGTGAAAAGAACAGACATGCAATCACACTTGGTGGATCCATGTGTGGTTCATGAAAAGAGCAGACATGCAATGACACTGGTGGATCCATGTGTGGTTTGTGAGAAGAACACACATCCAATGACACCGGTGGATCCTTATGTGGTTTGTGAGAAGAACAGACATGCAATGACTCTAGCTGTGGTTGATGAGAAGAACACACATTCAATGACACTGGTGGATCCATGTGTGGTTTGTGAGAAG
>CAJUXJ010000349.1:0-21968 GCA_910589775.1 Avena eriantha
CATATGGATCAACCAGTAGTAATTGCATGTGTGTTCTTTCCACAAACCACATATGGATTCACTAGAGTCATTGCATGTGTGTTCTTTTCACAAACCACATATCGATCAACCAATGGCATTGCATGTGTGTTCTTTTCACAAACCACATATGGATCCACCAGTGTTCATTGCATGTGTGTTCTTTTCACAAACGACACATGCATCGTCCAATGGCATTGCATGTGTGTTCATTCCACAAACCACACACATGGATCAACCAACGGCATTGCATCTGTGTTCTTTTTACAAACCACACATGGATCCACCAGACTAATTGCATGTGTCTTCTTTCCACAAACCACACATGGATACACCAGAGTCATTGCATGTGTGTTCTTTCCACAAACCACATATGGATCAACCAGTGTCATTGCATGTGTGTTCTTTCCACAAACCACATATGGATCAACTAGTGGTCATTGCACGTGTGTTGTTTCCACAAACCACATATGGTTCCACTAGAGTCATTGCATGTGTGTTCTTTTCACAAACCACATATGGACCCACTAGAGTCATTGCATGTGTGTTCTTATACTAAAACCAGCACTAGAGTCATTGCATGTGTGTTCTTATAATAAAACCAGCACTAGAGTCAGTGCATGTGTGTTCTTTTCACAAACCACATATGGATCCACCAGTGTTCACTGCATGTGTGTTCTTTCCACATACCACTTATGGATCCACCAGTATTCATTACATCTGTGTTATTTTCCACAAACCACACATGGATCAACCAACGGCATCGCATGTGCGTTCTTTTCATAAACCACACATGGATCCACCAGAGTTATTGCATGTGTGTTCTTTCCACAAATCACACATGGAGCTACCAGAGTCATTGCATCTGTGTTCTTTCCACAAGCCACATATGGATCCACTAGAGTCATTGCATGTGTGTTCTTTCCACAAACCACATATGGATCCACTAGTCATTGCATGTGTGTTATTTTCAAAAACCACCTATGGACCCACTAGAGTCATTCCATGTGTGTTCTTATACTAAAACCAGCACTAGAGTCATTTCATGTGTGTTCTTATACTAAAACAAGCACTAGAGTCATTGCATGTGTGTTCTTTCCACAAACCACATATGGATCCACTAGAGTCATTGCATGTGTGTTCTTTTCACAAACCACATATGGATCAACCAATGGCATTGCATGTGTATTCTTTTCACAAACCACATATGGATAAACCAGTGTTTACTGCATGTGTGTTCTTTGCACAAACCACTTATGGATCCACCAGTATTCATTGCATGTGTGTTCTTTTACACAAACCACATGCATCAACCAATGGCATTGCATGTGTGTTCTTTCCACAAACCACACATGGATCAACCAATGGCATTGCATGTGTGTTATTTTCACAAACCACACATGGATCCACCAGAGTAATTGCATGTGTGTTCTTTCCATAAACCACTCATTGATCCACCAGAGTCATTGCATGAGTGTTCATTCCACAAACCACATATGGATCAACCAGTGTCATTGCATGTGTGTTCTTTCTAGAAACCACATAGGGATCAACCAGTGGTCATTGCATGTGTGTTCTTTCCACAAACCACATATGGATCCACTAGAGTCATTGCATGTGTGTTCTTTTCACAAAAAACATATGGATCAACCTATGGCATTGCATGTGTGTTCTTTTCACAAACCACATATGGATCCACTAGTGTTCACTGCATGTGTGTTCTTTCCACAAACCACTTATCGATCCACCAGTGTTCATTACATGTGTGTTCTTCTACACAAACCACATGCATCAACCAATGGCATTGCATGTGTGTTCTTTCCACAAACCACACATGGATCAACCAATGACATTGCATGTGTGTTCTTTTCACAAACCACACATAGATCCACCAGAGTAATTGCATGTGTGTTCTTTCCACAAACCACACATGGATCCACCAGAGTCATTGCATGAGTGTTCTTTCCACAAACCACATATGGATCAACCAGTGTCATTACATGTGTGTTCTTTCCAGAAACCACATATGGATCAACCCGTGGTCATTGCATGTGTGTTCTGTCTACAAACCACATATGGATCCACTAGAGTCATTGCATGTGTGTTCTTTTCAAAAACCACATATGGATCCACCAGTGTTCATTGCATGTGTGTTCTTTCCAAAAACCACACATGCATCAACCAATGCAATTGCATGTGTGTTCTTTCCACAAACCACACATGGATAAACCAATGGCATTGCATGTGTGCTCTTTTCACAAACCACACATGGATCCACCAGAGTAATTGCATGTGTGTTCTTTCCACAAACCACACATGGATCCACCAGAGTCATTGCATGTGTGTTCTTTCCACAAACCACATATGGATCAACCAGCGTCATTGCATGTGTGTTCTTTCCACAACCCACATATGGATCAACCAGTGGTCATAGCATGTGTGTTATTTCCACAAACAACATATGGATCCACTAGAGTCATTGCATGTGTGTTCTTTCCACAAACCACATATGGATCAATCAATGTCATTGCATGTGTGTTCTTTCCACAGACCACATATGGATCAACTAGTGGTCATTGCATGTGTGTTCTTTCCACAAACCACATATGGATACACTAGAGTCATTGCATGTGTGTTCTTTTCACAAACTACTATGGACCCACTAGAGTCATTGCATGTGTGTTCTTTTCACAAACCACACATGGATCCACCTGAGTCATTGCATGTGTGTTCTTTCCACAAACCACATATGGATCAACCAGTGTCATTGCATGTGTGTTCTTTCCACAAACCACATATGGATTCCCTAGAGTCATTGCATGTGTGTTATTTTAAGAAACCACATATGGATTAACCAATGACATTGCATGTGTGTTATTGTCACAAACCACATATGGATCAACTAATGTCCTTACATATGTGTTCCTATCATGAACTACACATGGATCCACCAGTGTTCATTGCATGTGTGTTCTTTCCACAAACCACGCATGGATCCACCAGAGTCATTGCATGTGTGTTCTCTCCACAAAGCACATATGGATCAACCAGTGTCATTGCATGTGTGTTCTTTCCACAAACCACATATGGATCAACCAATGTCATTGCATGTGTGTTCTTCCACAAACCACATATGGATCCACTAGAGTCATTGCATGTGTGTTCTTTTCACAAACTACCTAAGGATTAACCAATGGCATTGCATGTGTGTTACTGTCACAAACCACAGATGGATAAACCAATGTCCTTGCATGTGTGTTCCTGTCATGAACCACATATGGATCGACCAGTGTTCATTGCTTGTGTGTTCTTTTCAGAAACCACATATGGATCCACAAGAGTCATTGCATGTGTGTTGTTTCGACAAACCAGATATGGATCAACCAGTGTCATCGCATGTGTGTTCTTTCCACAAACTGTCGTCGGATTAAGGACAAGTACGCCATGAGGGGGTCCTCGAGGCGTGCGGAAGAGAGGGGTGTGAGACATACGGTGTTCCGAGACGGTGAGCACACAAGTTTACCCAGGTTCGAATCCGCCGGTTTTGGATGGATCCTACTCATGCTAGCAATCCAGTAATACGGCAGAGCCGGAATATGGGTTACAAGGGTTCGCATGTGCGAGTTGAGATTGTAGACTATTGAGGGTCTAAAATGTTGGGTGTTAGGTGCCCTAAAGGCTCTCCCTAGGACGGCTTATATAGATATCCGACCTAGGGTTTACAAGAGAGTTCTATCCGGCTACGACTAAGAGTCGGTTACAAAGTACATCTTGAACTACAAGTAACATTATGGGCCTAAGTCGGTAAGTCTTTTGGGCCTTCCCGTAGCCGGATTGGACTCCATATTTCTCCCTGACTGGGCCGCCCGTGAAGCAAAGCTCTAACCCTAAGTGGGCCACCCTGGTCAGTGAGGAACTGTGAGGATACTCGGAAAGTATATCCCCAACAGCAGCCCCCGGAGGCCTCCAAGATCCAAAGTCGGATTTATCATCGTCTAGCTTGATCTTCGGCTTGCAGAATCTTGAAGAGTTCCTGAAACTTCACAACAAAAAATACGATCCGGGTCTTAAAAAATAAGTCGGACCTATCAACAGGTTACTCGGATTTTCTAGCTTGATGTCAAACTAAGCCAGAATTTGGTCTCTAACGCCACCAGACACTAGTCATGGTCAAGTCACGTCATCTAATAGACTCCTCCGTTCCTCCCCCCAAAACCTCCCAGTGCCGCCCATCCTAGGTCATCTGCCCGTCGGAGAAATGGCTTCTTCTTCCTCGTCCGGCTTGGCGGCAGCAGCGACGACGGCGGCAATGGAGAAGGAAAGCTCCCACGGGGTCTGGATCCCTTGAGTGCTTGACAACGAGAAGCTCCAGAACGTGGAGAATGAAGGGCTCCTCCGTGCCGGCGACTGGCGGAGTGGCTTCGAGGAAACCGTCCCCAACCCGTGCGCTGGTGAGCGGGTCCACTTCGGCACCCACCTCGACAGAGGTTTGTCATTTCCTCCCTCGGAGTTCTTCTCCGAGGTGATTGACCATTACGGAGTTCAACTCCATCATCTTCCTCCGAACTCTCTCTTAGAGATGAGCGCTTACGCTTCTTTGTGTGAGGGATTTCTCAGCATTAGGCCGAGTTTGACGTTATTCCGGTACTACTTTCATGTCCGGAGAAACTCTATTACTGCTGGTGTTCCTTATATCACCGGTACCATTAGCTTTTCGCTTAGACGCGAGCGCGCATATCCCAAAATCCTAGCTAGTGACTCGGTCAAGCAATGGCCATCCACATTCTTTTACCATAGGGATATTCTGGCTCCCGACAAAGCTACTGCTTTGCCGGCTTTTGTTGACGGAGCTGCCACGGCCCAACCGTCTTGGGACGAGGCCGCTCCGGCTCTCAGTGACGATCTGATCCTTGCTAAGAGGCTGGTCGAATATCTGATCAAACACAAGGGACTAAAGGGATCCGACTTGGTCCAATGCTGGGTCTCACGCCGGATCCGGCCCCTTCAGTACCACAGAGATCGACTGATGCACTCCATCACGTCGTCCAAGAAAGACTCCCTCTGCATCAGCCCAAAAGCCTACACCACGCAGGGCTATATAAGCCAGATTAAGTGGCTAATCAGGGTGCGTATCGAGAGGAGGATCCCGGAGGTTTCTCTGGATATGCATTCGGCGGAAAACCCCGTAGTGTCGGTAAGCTTCTATCAGTACACCGTTTTATGTGTTTCAATCTTTGAGTTATACTGCAATACTGATATGTTTTCTTCTTTTCAGCTTGCTGACCTCCCCGAGTCGGAATTTGCTCTGCTCGAAGGATATCCTCCAGAGTTTTCTCAGGAGACAGAAGTGGTACCATTGCCGGACCTTGCGCTCAAGAAGCGCAAAGCTCCGACAGTGGCTGTTGGCACAAAGGAGGTGCCCGTCGTGAAGAGGTAACTTTCAATCACAACTTCCTCCTTTGTACTTTACTCGTATTTCTTTCCGAGATGTAATGTTTTCGACTTTACTACATTCTCAGAGCAAAACCGCTCATCAAGGGCAAGGGAAAGGGAACTTCTTCGAAGCCCCTGCGACAGTCGAAGCTTACCATAGCTTCTCCTGCCGTGGCTCCTCTGACTCCTGCCCCTTGTAACACCCTCGAATCGGCCCTATGCAAGTTTTAGCCCTTTCCGCCAAACCCGCATAGAAATGATTCAAGGATGCCCACCAGGCACTTTCGTGCGGGTGGAAAACGAAGTAATACCATTACACAACAGTCCTCTATGGGACCCACATAAGAGATATATATACAGCACGACTCCATGAGTCAAGAATACATATATACACTACAAAGATCCCAAATCACCTTGAAAACGACACAGCGTCCGAGTACGGACAAGATGTAAATGGGGCTAAGAGCCCTGAAGAATAACCAATGGCGTCCATAACCCTGGCCAGGCCAATCCAGAAGGGTAACCCTGCTAACGACGTCGATCGCAAACCTGCTAAAACAAAAGGGGGTGCCGACAAAGGGCAAAGGAAAAAGAGGAGCGTCAGTACTGAGGCCAGTACACGGCGAGGCTAGAATTTGGCGGCTCTCGCCTACATAGGTATGGTGGACTGAAGCGGCAGCGAAGCATGCACTAAACAACATATAGAGACTCTATAATACTGGCGACTATCAGAGAGAGATAAGAGAGACCTATTCGGATCCAACCTGATACTAACACCAAACATACCCATCCTGGTATTCGCCCTCGAGACCAAACGAGAAAGTTAAGCCGAGGAAACTCACACGGTTGGCAGTTTTTATTTAATCTTTCCATGGCAGTTATCCAACTTACTAGTCATCTCAGATGTAAGTCAAAATATAACAGTAAACTTTAGTTATAGTTGTCTATGATCGAGAAACTGTGCTCCAAGTCGTCCATAACCGCGGACACGGCTTTTCAAAAAGATTTAACCCTGCAGGGGTGCACCAAAGTATCCACACGCACTTCGACCCTTTTTGCCAGATCAATTAACATACACCCATCGGTCTGTTGGCGGGGCCTAAGTCATGACGTTTCCCAGACCCAAAGCAAGTACATGGGGGGCCACCCCACTAAGCTACCCGCAACGAAGTCGGCCGGCTCCGAGGCGGACCCAGGGTTTGTGCCAATGGCTGTAAACGACTAGGAACCCGAAAGTGTGACTGGGCTTGTCGATACCGCGAAAACATTCCACATCCTAAACAGTACAGGTGCTCCACGCACAATCTTAAATAAAGCAGTAAAGCATGGCATAAGTATAGAATAGTAATAAAGCCCCAAACTACTTGTGGCCCCCGGTACAGTACTTTGAAATCAGGTAGTAAGCCGATGGGGGTGCCCACACACCCCACCTGTGGTTAGCGCGTTCGATCTCGGAACAGGTGTCAAGAACTCGGGTCCTAGGTGGACACAAGTGGGCGGTTAAAACCAAATATTGACTATTACCCACCGGTGCCTCTGCATTATATCTATTTCCAGCATTTTAATCATCAAGTTATAATGTAAGACATGATCATCTCCACCGTTAAGCTTCTCCACCAATAAGCATGTGCCAACCTTCTATCAACGGTGGAACGACACGACGCGAAGCAGCACCTGAGCAAGCAACTACGACTCGCAAGGCCGACTATTTAACAAACAATAGGTAATAGGATGTGTCCAAGGCAATATAGGGGCTGCAAGGAATATAAATGATGCACAAAAACTAAAGCATCGCAATACGGGTAGCAATAGATCAATAGGAGGAAGTAAAGACTATAAATGCAAAATAGGTAGAAAGGGGGAGAATGCTCGCCTGCGAAACACTGCCGAAGGTTCATATCCGGAGAACTTGTCGATACTCGCATCAACTCATCGGCCTAATCCACGAAGAAGAAAACACTAGAAGAAACACCGAATGCAGTATTTAATACTACGGCAGAAGATCCAGCATGCTTATGGTATGATGCATGGCATGGCACAGATGCGGTGCAATTAGGCAATATTAAGCGGAATCGGGGTCCTGATAATTAATTACACGGTTCAAGTTATTTAGAACCCCCGCAATTTAAATGTTGTCTTAACAGGGCAAAACATGGCATCGGTTCGCTACACAAATTTAAATGGAGTCCAGAATAAGACTAGAATAGCCCGCATATAGAATCCATATTTAATTTAGGTGAATCGACTATTTAACCCAACCCACCAGATGACATGTATGCAAGCATGATGATTTAATGATGCGATACGTATATGTCATATTATAAAAATAGAGGCTTAGGGTCACACATCCAGGTTCAGAAGATCTTGGTTCCGGGGGTTCGACAGGGTTCGACGGGGATCGGTCTTGGCGGGAACGTTCTCGGACAACGGAGTAGATCTTGTCGCATCCGTGGTCTTCGGGTCCGTGTAGACGGTCATGGCGTCCGGGATGAAGAACTTGGCGTTCCGTGTCGGCGACCTTGGTGTCAGGGTCCTCGGCGAACTTGGCGTCCGGTCCTCGGGCATCGGTGCGGGAAGAAGGTCTTGTCATACCGGTGTCGACGCTTACGGGAAGGAGACTTGTCGTCCAGGGTCTCGTCATCCTCGGATTCCGATTGGAGATCTTGGTGGTCTCGGAGCGGTTCTGGGTTTGTGTCTTGGAGTCCGGGTTCGGTCTTCCTATCCGGCTAGGAGCACTTGACGTTCCAGGATGAAGATCTTGGCGTTCCACCACTTGGCAATTATGTCGGTGTTTCGCCGAATGTCACTGGATTCGGAAGAGGTCTCTAGTTGGCTCTTGAGCAGTCCAGACACCACGCCAACACGCCAACACTTCACTTGTATCAGCACAGGAACAACCTAAACAACATCACAGCCTCGGGAATCCAGAAACAAAAAATAATAATGCAGCGAGCAGATACATGTGCCTCGTGCGGGGATAAACTTGCAGATGGTTTCCCCCTGTCCAATAGCCAGGAGGACCGCGGCAGAGGTGAGCGCCCGGAGTCGAGGAAGGTAGCAGAGGTCACCCGCGTCGAGGAGGACTCGGCCGGAGGAGAAGACGGCTCGCGGGCAGATGCGAGACAACGATGATGCGGTGGCGGTGCTCTGCAAGGGGTGGAGGTCGATGGGGAAGGGCGCGCAGACGGGCAGGAGCAGGGACGACGCCACTCGCTGTGGAGGGCAGGGCGACCGGGACGAAAGCAGACACGCTGCGGGCAGCGCTCATGACAGACTCACTGCGGTGGCCCGAAGGAGATGGCGTCGATGGCGGTGGCTTTGGGGAGGGCTCGAGGCGGCAGCTGGCTCGGTACCTGGCGGAGGGACACCAACGAGGTCGCGAACGGGGAGTCAGGCTTCAAGGCTCTGCTCGGGGTAGCGTCCCTGGCGGCACTGGACGGCGAGCTCGCATGAGCAGAGCTCCTATGATGGCGGGGCGGACCTTGGTAGCATCAATGTGCACGTCGGGCTTCGACGGAGGGCCAGCACGGGCCGCGGGGAGGAGGGGTCTACGGGCTCCACGGCGCGCGGCACACGGCCGAGGGTCAAGGGCGGTGGCAGCGCTGCGAGACGAGGTGGAGAGGAGGCATCGGGGATGGGTGGCTCGGTCGGGATTGGGGATCGAGGCAAGAGGGAGGGGGTGCGGGGAAGAAGGCGTGTGAGGCAGAGAGAAGGTGGGGCCGGGGGTTGCGTGGTCACGCACGACGCAAAGGTCGTTGTGGGCCAGGGCGAAAACGACAAGGGGGGAAGCGGGGGTTGCGAGCGGGACGTGTCTATTGCGTGGGAGTGGGGCCAGGTTTGCACGCGGTCGTCTGCTATTCGCTGTGTGCGTTCTGTGAGCGGGCGGAGAGGGCAACATGCCCGTGTCGAGGTGGGGTGTACCGTGGGGAGGTTGCGGGGTGTGGTGCGGTAGTGTAGTGTGGTAGGTGGGCGATGGGGTGGTGCTGGTGCCAGGGGATATGCCGCGCGAGGCAGGGTTGGTGGCGGCAGCTGGGTGGGTGTGGGGATTAGTCTAGGGTTTGGTTTAGCGGGGTGGTAGGCTGCTGCTAGCTGGGCCCTTTGGGCCTGGCCGGTGGTGGCCTCCCCTGAAAACAGTTATTTATCAGTTTTAGTTTTATAGTCTTTTGCAAATAATTTTTAGACAAATAACATAATTCGGAAGAGACCGAAGTTTTGGGTTTGAATAAAGGGGACAATAATTAGAAAACAAAACTAGGCTTTTATAAAATTGTCTTAGACAAACAAATGCATGATGATGACGATGCTCAAATGCAATGTGGCATGATGACATGAGCATGCGATCATGGTGATGCATAAAGACAAAACACAACGATTTTCTAGTAGTGGTTTTACCGGGGTGCTACACCCCTCAACCTTCCGCAACACCGGCGATCATCCCTTCTCTGGTCATCGCCGAAGATCCGGCTCCTTCAACGGAGCCCGTGATCCTTGAATTGCAAACTGACGTCACCATGGGTGTGTCAGATTTAGATAAGGGTGAACCCTCTTTGGGTAATGATCCCTCGGCAGAAACCTTCGCCAAAAACATTCTCAGCAATACGTGACTTGCCAAATTTGGCATGTCCCGGAAATCTGCTGAAGAGATCCAACAGCTGGACAGGCAATGCCTGGAGAAAAGTACCTTATCTGCCGAGGAAGAAGTGCAAGAAGCAGAGGACGTCAAGCACTCTAATCTTCTTGAACAAGTGCTTCTTCGCAACGAGAGGATCAGGTCCGGGGAGCTTCCAACTGCTCCTGTGACCCCTCTGACTCTCGCTGAGAAGGTAGCAGTTGAAGTGAACGCGAGTTTGGATAAACTCAATCGTGAACAATATGTAAGTCCTAATTCCAACTCATGTTTTCCCTTTATTTCATATCATATCCTCTAGCCCCCAAGCATGAAGTAGGATAAATAATCCAGGTTTATGCTTCCTTAGGATGCCAAAGAACGAACTAGTGTAACCCCCAAGGCTCGTGCTGATATTAGCAAAAATATTAGCCCGAGTCTTTAGTAGCTTTCTGACTTTGGGTATTCCAACTTACAGAAAGTATATTCCTATAACCAGGATTTGTTGAAGAATGTCTATGATAAGCGGAGAGAGATCAGAGCTCTCCGACTTAAAAATGGTGAGCTGAAAGCTGTCAAGGATGAAGTCGAAGGTAAACATTCTGAGACTCAAACCTTGTCTTTGTGTTTTTAATGTCGAATTTTTGTTGAACTGTTGTTATTTTTTGTCTTACAACACTGGTGAAACAATCCTGTGCTATGATTGAAGAGGCCAAGAACCTCAAGACGTTGGTGGTGGAGAACAAGGAGCTTCGCCAGGAGCTGGATCAGCTCAAGGCAGATCATGAAAAGAGCATTGCTCAAATCCTTAAGTCCTCCTCCATGGCTACTGATGAGCGTGATTGCAAGATTGCTGCTCAAGATCAAAAAATCTCGGACCTCAATAATGAGTTGTGCAGAGAGAGGGACATTTCTGAGGCGCTCCAGACTGAACTCCAGAGTCTTCGGGAAGAGAAGACCAAAATTGACGATGTCATTTTCGGTACGTTCCATCTGTCTGACTTATCTTTTTTCTTCGACTTCTTTCAATGTCGGATTTTTCTTTAACTGTCTTTGTTTACATCTCCTCTGAACTTGACAAACTCCACCTCTGCTGAGCCCCGCACCCACCGGCTTACCCAAGTCGGTGACCTTATTCATGACTTTCGCCAATCCCTTGAGGACATTGGCGAAGCTCTCAAGATTCCGGATATGCATAGCATGTCGGATTTTTAGGTGCGGGACAAGGCCAAAGAAATGCCACAACTTGTCCAGGATTGGAACATGTCTTACGCGCGGACTGCGGTGCAAAACGCTCTCACCATGGTCATGAGCCACCATGGAAACATGGAAATATGGCAAGTGACCAGAGGGTACTGCAAAGTAGATGAAGACGGCCGGGAGCAGGACATTCAAGCCATCATGGACTCCTGTGCCGGATATGGGTGTCACGTGGCTAATTTGACCAGCTACGAGACTCCTTTCTTCACGCACGTGGATACTCCACCTCCGCCTCCAGAAGATGCAGCAGAAGTTTCTGACGATGAACGCACCATCTCGGATGTGGACATCTCGGAAGGATACCAAGGCAGTGTATCCAGCGAGCCGGCAGCTCCTTCCTCTCCTACATCATAGATTAACAGAAATATTTGTGTTATTCTGAAAAACGTGATGGGCCTGTATATATGCAGTACTATTATTTTGCTAGTGCTAAGCTTTTGATCTATTCAGCACTTTTGGCTTTAATTTTTTTGTGTGCCTGAAATGTTTACACAAGCACTTGTATTTTTTCGTCTATACTTATTGTTTACCTGGCTTTCCGCCTCGTTCCTTTCACGAGCCACCTAAACCTTCTGCCGGAAACTTTGCCGAGCAACAGAGCTCAATCGCTAAACCAGTTTAAACTCGGAAACAAAGCCGGCTTCCAGTACCAACAATTCACTACTCGGAAAATGCCCGCATCCAGCAATCAGACAAATAACCAAAGTAAAGACTAGAAACTTTAAAGTTATACCCGAAGGTAGCAATTTTTGAATCAGAAATCTAAACCAGAACGAACATGAGCATAAAGTACTTTCAAGCATTCTGGGATTTTTGACTATGACATGATCATTTGGAAATAAGATGGTAAAAACTTCTCAAAAAAACTTGACGCAACCAAAAAAATTATTTCTCTCAGAGCATGTACATATATATGATTAGAAAGAAGGATAAACTAAGAATAAAAGGGACGTAGCTGAGCAATATTCCATGGTCTATCGAACTCATCCGGATTTGTACTACCTCCAGCTCTATTTCTCTTCTTAGTAGCAGGTCTTTCTTTGACTGGCCTCATGTCAGTTAAGTAGTACGAACCATTGTGTAACACTCGACTAACCAAAAAGGGCCCTTCCCATACTAGGGAAAGTTTGTGCTTTCTTTGTTGCACAAGTCGGAGAACCAAATCACCTTTATTGAAAGATCTATTACGGACTCTCTGGCTATGATACTTGCATAACTTCTGCTGATAGGCTGTAGATCTCATTTCAGCAACGACGCGAACTTCTTCGACTAAGTCGAGATCGTTTTGTCGAGAAATCATCCCTACTTCCTCTTCAATATACGCGGCCACTCTAGGAGAAGTATGAATTAAATCACTAGGAAGAACTACTTCTGCGCCATAGACCAAGAAGAAAGGTGTGTATCTTGTTGACCTGTTTAGAGTTGTTCGTAAACTCCATATTACAGAGGGTAATTCCTCTACCCAAGCCCCTGCAGCACGTCGTAGTGGTGCTTCAAGTCTCGGTTTTAAGCCTTGTAGGATTAAACCATTTGCTCTTTCGACTTGTCCGTTAGCTTGTGGATGTGCGACTGACGCAATGTCAAACCGAATATTTTGCTCGTTGCAGAATTCAGCTAATTCTCCCATAGAGAAGTTACTCCCGTTGTCCGTGATAATGCTATGTGGATAACCATACCGGATTATAACATCCTCGACAAATCTTTTGGTTGTTGCTCCATCACAACTAGTGACAGGTTTAGCCTCAATCCATTTTGTGAATTTATCCACCATCACTAAGAGGTGAGTAAATCCACTTGGATCTCATTTAAATGGTCCTACCATATCAAGCCCCCAGACCTCAAAGGGCCATGTTATAGGTATTGTTCGCAGCTGATCAGCCAGAACATGAGCTTGCTTGGTGTACTTTTGGCAGCCTTTGCACGTCTTGACTAATCGTTCGGCATCTGCCTGAGCTGTAAGCCAGAAAAATCCGTGTCTAAAAGCTTTTGCCACTAAAGATTTGGCTGCAGCGTGGTGACCACACTCACCTTCGTGGATTTCTCTTAAGATTTCCACTCCTTCTGGAGATACGCAACGCTGAAAACTCCCAGAAACACTCCGTTTATGGAGCTCACCATTAACAATAGTATAGGATTTTGCTCGTTGGATAATCTGCCGGCTCAGAACCTCATCTTCAGGTAATTTGCCATCTACCAGATAATCTAGGTACGGTTGAGTCCAGCTGGGAATTACAACCAGAATTGCTATTAGAGGTGAGTCGGATTTGGTCGGATATTCCTCATCTACTCCCTTTATTGAGGGAACTTTGAGGTGCTCTAAAAAAGCACCATCTGGGACGTCTTTCCGCGCAGAGCCTATCTGAGATAGTGCATCTGCTTCCTCATTTTTTGCTCGAGGGATGTGTTGAACCTCAAACCCTTCGAATGATTTAGATAGATCTTCTACGACAGCTTTATATGCTGCCATGTGTTTATTTGCATTACAAATATCCGACACTTGTTGAGCAACAAGATCCGAATCTCCATAACACATCAAACGTCGGATGCCAATATCCTTAGCAATCCGGATTCCTTGCAGCAGTGCTTCATACTCAGCAATATTGTTTGTCGCTGTGAAGTGGACCTGCAACACGTATAACAATTTATCTCCTTGGGGTGATTTGAGCACCACGCCAGCCCCCGAGCCCCCGCGAGCCTTAGACCCATCAAAGTAGAGGGTCCAATATTCCGACTCAGGGAGGATCATATTTTCCTTTGTCTCTGTCCAATCAGCGACAAAGTCAGCAAGGATTTGGGATTTGATTGTTGTTCAGGGTTTGTACTCAATATCGAAAGCTAAAAGCTCTATGCCACATTTGGCGACGCGTCCTATGGCATCACTTTTGTTGATTATATCTCTTATGGGAGCTGTCCTCACCACGGTAATTGGATGCTCCTGAAAGTAGTGTCGTAACTTACGAGATGCTAGAAAAACACCGTAAGCCAACTTTTGATAGTGCGGATACCGCTGTTTTGATTTTGTCAGGACCTCGCTAGCAAAGTAAGTCGGACGCTACACCAGGTGTTCCTGATTTTCCTCTGGTCTCTCCACCACCATGACGATACTAACAACCTTATTTGTCGCAGCAAGATAGAGCAACATCGGTTCCTGAGGTTCCGGCGCTGCAAGGATAGGAGCAGATGAGAGTACTTTCTTCAGGTCTTGTAGTGCAGCTTCAGCTTTGTCAGTCCAAACAAAATCCTTGGTATTTTTCAGGAGTTTGTGTAATGGTGTGGCTCTTTCACCAAGCCGGCTTACAAATCGACTGACCGCAGCGATGCAACCAGTTAATCTTTGTACGTCCTTCAGGCGAGTTGGCCTGGAAATATTGAGTATAGCCTTGATTTTGTCTCGGTTCACCTCTATGCCTCTTTGAGACACGATGAAACCTAACAATTTTCCGGCTGGTATTCCAAAGAAGCATTTCTTAGGGTTAAGCATGATGTTGTATTTTCGTAGATTGGCGAACGTTTCCTCCAAGTCGGAAATCAGCGTTTCCTTCTTTTTGGACATCACCGCAATATCATCCACGTATGCATGCACATTGCGTCCGAGTTGGTCGTGGAGGCAACACTGCATCGTGCGCTGGTACGTAGCTCCTGCGTTCTTCAGCCCAAAGGGCATCGTAACAAAACAGAAGGTTCCGAAAGGGGTTATGAATGAAGTATTGACTTTGTCAAATTCCCTCATCCGGATTTTGTGATAACCGGAATATGCGTCGAGAAAACAGACGAGTTCCGAGCCTGCCATAGAATCGATAACTTGATCAATTCTAGGCAGAGCGAACGGATCTTTTGGACAAGCCTTGTTCAAGGCAGTATAATCAACACACATCCTTAAATCAGTGGTGTCTTTTTCAGGGACCATTATAGGATTGGCCGACCACTCAGTGTGGATGACCTCTTCTATGAATCCGGCTAACTCGAGCCGTGCTAGTTCCTTAGCTAATGCCTTACGCTTTTCATCGCCAAAACGTCGTAGGGACTGTTTGATGGGTTTAGCGTTCGGGTTTACATTTAAAGAGTGATCGGCAAGTTCCCTAGGTACTCCGGTCATGTCAGATGGCTGCCATGCGAAGATATCTTGATTTGCTTGGAGGAACTTGACGAGTGCGCTTTCCTATGCACTACCTAGGCCTACGCCTATCTGGGTCACCTTGGAGGGGTCATCATCCTTCAACGACGTCTTCTTCGTCTCTTCTGATGCCTTGAACTCCAGATTTGGCTTTGTCACCTCCTTCTTTGTTGTGGGCATCTCAGACGGATCTATGCTCTTTTTGATCTCTTGGTACTCCTAGGCGTGCAGCACGGCTTTGGCAAAGGCGGCATTTCCATCCTCGCATTCTCGCGCTTTCTTCGGGTCTCCCCTGATGGTGATCACGCTGTTGGGACCTGGAATTTTCATCATATTGTAAATGTAACACGGACGAGCCATAAAAGCCCAGTAAGCCGGACGTCCGAATATAGCGTGGTACGCGCTCTCGAACGGGACCACTTTGAAGGAAAGTGCCTCCATTCGATAGTTCTTTGGAGTTCCAAAGGTAACATCCTATGTGATCTCTCCCAGGGAATTAGCTTGCCTTCCTGGGACAACTCCGTGAAAGATCACAGAGCTATGGTTCAGCTGGGTTTCCGAGATCTTCATCCGGCATAGTGTTTCGACATAGAGAATATTGATACTGCTACCACCGTCCATGAGAGCCTTGGAGAATCCATAACCGTCAATAAGTGGGTTGACGATTAAGGCGTATTTTCCTCGCTTGTGCAACTTAGGCGGATGATCAGCACGATCAAATGTGATTGCCACTTCTGACCAGTCCAAGTATTGGGGGACAGTCGGAACTGTTGCATTGAGCTCGTGTAGAACTGCTTTCTTAACCTTTGCTGGTTGAGATCCGAGGAAAGTGACGTAAGTGTCCTTCTTGGTGGGAAAAGTTTTCTTCCCTTCCGGCTTGGGATTTGAAGCATCAGCTTCCTCCATGTCAGAATCTTCCTTGGTCTCTTTGTCTTTTTCGGGATTTTTCTTTCCCTTCTTCCGCTTAGCTTTGTAGCCCGCGGTGTCATCTCTTTTGATGTCGTCATTGAAACGACACTCAGCGTTGGTGTGGGACGAGCCCCCATTGGCGTCTAGGTGATGCACACATGGGTTATTGGCAATGTCGGCCCAAGAGTAGGTTTTTCCTGGTTGCTGGTCTCCTCTACCTTGGACCCTTGATGTCCCACGGCCACGCCCGTGGTCTCCGACGCGTCCTCCTCGTCCTCCAGACCCGAAAGTAGCAGTAACCACTGCTGTTTCCGCGTTGGGTTTCTCTTCCGAGGTATTTTTGCGCTTATGAGCTTGTTGCTTTGGTTGTTTTGCCGACTGAGGCACAACTAGGGCATTGAGTAATCCCTCTGCATTGTCGTCAGCATCTGCATACTTTCTCGCTGTTTCTATCATCTCTCCCAAGTCAGTGAGCTTGTCACACTTCAAGCGGTGACGTAGTAGACCAATTGGGAGTCCTGCGATGAAAGCTTCAAATGCGGTTTGATCGTTTACTCCTTCACAGGAGTTCTTGGTGTCGATCCATCGTCCGAGGTAATCCCGACGAGTTTCTCTGGCTTTCTAGGTGCAACGTTGTAGGTCTCCGACCGTACAGGGCCTCCGAAATGTGCCTTCGAAATTCCGAAAGAATGCACTTTGCATGTCATACCAGTTATGGATGGTGTTCTCCGGAAGTTCATTGAGCCATGATCGTGCCGTCTTCCGCAACATAAGTGGGAGATATCGGGTTGCGACCAGGTTGTTTCCGCCTTTAGCGATGCAGCAAGCTTGGAAAAAATCCTGTAGCCAGGTATCTGGCCGAGCAATGTCGTCATAGGCTTGGATATGTATTGAGATGGCAAATCCTTCCGGGAAGCTTGTAGCTCTGATGCGTGGTCCAAAGCATTTTGGGCCCACATAGATATCATCGTTTTCATAGCGTCGCGCCTCTATGTTGGAGTTGATCATGTGCCTTGCGTCGTTCGGGGATAGAGATCGTCCCGAATGTCGGTTGTGGTTGCGGCGCCTTGGAGCCGGACTTCGGCGTCTGCCACCACCTCCTCCGCCACGTCGTCCTCCTTGTCCCCCTTGGGAGCCGTTGTGATGACTGCTTGGTGGAGAGGGTGGGGCAGCTGAATTGTTTCCGGCTGATCGCCGGCCTCTGTCCGGAGCATCATTATTTCGGTTCTGGGGAGGGTCTTCACTACGACGAGCCCCCTGCCAGCTTGTGCCAGCATGGTTTCTGCCGTTCCTTCGTCCGTCGTTCCCACCATGGTGAGGGTCAGCCGGACGGCTTGCATGTCTAGGAGGTGGCATTTTTGACGATCCTCCTCCTGACATTTCTCTTTATCTTCTCCCTTCAATCGTTAGACTCTCGTCAGGGAGGGTTCCTCGGATTCAGTGCAGCAATGGCCTCTTTTTCGGCCGTTGGGGCGACGTTGCTCTAGTCACACGCAGTTCTGATGCTGTCCTGACGATCCGCTTCTTGAATAATTGTCTTCCCGGCGTTCGAGGCGATGATACTGCTCCGGGACGCGATGGGGTCTTACGTTAGCCCAAGCCGGATCTGTGCGACACTGGTCAGAATCCGAGACCAGTTTTTGACTTTCGGACAGGGTGACCCTTTGCTGCTCCAGCCCCTTGTTGAGTAGTTTGATACCCAAACGGATCTCCTCTGGTCCTGGATTAGCCGATAAAATTTCTCGGGCCGCCACGGTATTCTGTACTAGGGTTGGATATACCCAATCTCCTTTGCTATATTTCCGTGGCTTCCCCATCTCATCTCCGAAAAGGACGGCACAGATATGTGGGAATTGGTCGTCATTGGTGTGACACTTCCGTGTCTTCTGATGCAACCGAGACATGTAATCCTTAGTTGCCATGCGTTTCTTCTCCTCCTCGATGTTTTTGTCTTCATCCAGGAGTTGTTGACGACGCGCTTCTAGGGCTTGGGCCCTTTCGTCCAGCTCTTCAGCAGTAAGTTCTGCAGCTGTAGGGATAGGTGTGGTTAATGTAGCATCGATGAGTTTACGCGCACCTTCGGTGATCACGTGTCCATCCACCGATTCTTCTTTTTTTGGCTCTTCTGGGATAAGTGCTCTATCCGAGTCTTCTTCGTATTCCTCGGCAATCACCTCTTCTGCCAGAGGGTCTTTTGCCGGGGTCTTGTTCTTCTTGTTCTTCTTCTTTGCCTTCTTGGCAGTGCCGGTAGCAAAGACGGCTTTGGGTCCGTTTCCCAGAGTCAAGTTCTATTCGGTACTTTTGGACATCTGGACTTCGGGATTATCTCCGATGTTCATGTCATCCTGCAATTTGGGAGAGTGTTCCCCGGATCCTTCATCCATGGCTTCTCCTTCTTCTGCAGCTTTGGAGTTATACTCCTCTTCATATTCCGTGGAGAACTTTCGGAAATCCACTGACGTCATCGATTCATCCGAGGATGCGGGTACGTCGGGGTTTGTTCCAATTACCTCCAGCACCGAGTCGGTGTTTTCTCCAGCATCGGCAGAGCCGGATCCGGATCCCACATATCCGACAAAGTGCGAAGCGTGCTTCCTAAGGTACCTGCGGCCCTCGCGATCAGCCATGTCGAAACTTTTGATGGTCTCGAGAATTGCATCCGCACTTGCGCCTTGTAGCATCATACGTTGCAGTGTGTACCTCAGGAAAGGCATGTCTGTCCCGGCGTCATCAGAGCCGGAATAAGTGTCGTTGACTAGCTCCTCCTGAATTTCGACTTCCACGGGTGGGTCGACCTGGGATCGGCTTCTCCAGGGAGATCCACTCCAGATTCGACTTGGACCGCTAGGTCTTTTTCAGGCTCGGACTTCTCCACTATCTCCGCAGCTGGTGCGGGCTGGGTGGGTTTAGGATTTTCTGAGATCCGGAACTCTGCCGCCTCCGCGGACAAAGGGGACCCAGAAGCTTCTTCTGCCTCTATCATCACCGCTGGGGTGGGTGTGGCAGGTTCAGCGAAACCGATGTAAACGTCGATCTCGCCAAAAGACATGATTGTGTAGGCAGTCATAGCCTCCCTAGCCGGAATCCAAGTCTCGTCAAGAACGATGAGAGGGACGTCGCTGGCGTAGAGGATGCGACCGACGGTGATAGTCCCGCCGATTTCGACTCTTGCAGATTTCGCTCGGAACGCAGATCTGAAGCTCACTTGCCCCACGGTGGGCGCCAACTGTCGTCGGATTGAGGACAAGTACGCCATGAGGGGGTCCTCGAGATGTGCGGAAGAGAGGGGTGTGAGACGTATGGTCTTCTGGGACGGTGAGCACACAAGTTTACCTAGGTTCGAATCCGCCGGTTTTGGACGGATCCTACTCCTACTAGCAATCTAGTAATACGGCAGAGCTGGAATATGGGTTACAAGGGTTCGCCTGTGCGAGTTGAGATTGTAGACTATTGAGGGTCTAAAGTGTTGGGTGTTAGGTGCCCTAAAGGCTCTCCCTAGGACGGCTTATATAGATATCCGGCCTAGGGTTTACAAGAGAGATCTATCCGGCTATGACTAAGAGTCGGTTACAGAGTACATCTTGAACTACAAGTAACATTATGGGCCTAAGTCGGTAAGTCCTCTGGGCCTTCCCGTAGCCGGATTGGACTCCATCTTTCCCTCTGACTGGGCCACCCGTGAAGCAAAGCTCTAACCCAAAGTGGGCCACCATCGTCAGTGAGGAACTGTGAGGTACCCGGAAACTATATCCCCAACACAAACCACATATGGATCAACTAGTGGTAATTGCATGTGTGTTCTTTCCACAAACCACATATGGATCCACTAGAGTCATTGCATGTGTGTTCTTTTCACAAACCACGCATGGATCAACCAATGGCATTGCATGTGTGTTCTTTTCACAAACCACATATGGATCCACCAGTGTTCATTGCATGTGAGTTATTTTCATAAACCACACATGCATCGTCCAATGGAATTGCATGTGTGTTCATTCCACAAACCACACATGGATCAACCAATGGCATTGCATGTGTGTTCTTTTCACAAACCTCACATGGATCCACGAGACTAATTGCATGTGTTTTCTTTCCACAAACCACACATGGATCCACCAGAGTCATTGCATGTGTGTTCTTTCCACACACCACATATGGATCAGTCAGTGTCATTGCATGTGTATTCTTTTCACAAACCACACATTGATCAACCAATGGCATTGCATCTGTGTTCTTTTCACAAACCACACATGGATCCACCAGAGTCATTGCATCTGTGTTCTTTCCACAAACCACACATGGATCCACTAGAGTCATTGCATGTGTGTTCTTTTCACAAAGCACATATGGATCCACTAGAGTCATTGCATGTGTGTTCTTTCCACAAACCACATATGTATACACTAGAGTCATTGCATGTGTGTTCCTGTCATGAAGCACATATGAATCCACTAGTGTTCATTGCATGTGTGTTCTTTCCACAAACCACATACTAGAGTAATTGCATGTGTGTTCTTTTCACAAACTACACATGGATCAACCAATGTCACTGCATGTGTGTTCTTTACACAAACCACATATGGATCCACCAATGTCATTGCATCTGTGTTCTTTTCCACAAACCACATGGATCAACCAATGGCATTGCATTTGTGTTCTTTCCATAAACCACATATGGATCCACCAATGTCATTGCATGTGTGTTCTTTTCCACAAACCACATGGATCAAACAATGGCATTGCATGTGTGTTCTTTTCACAAACCACACATGGATCAACCAATGGCATTGCATGTATGTTCTTTTCACAAACCACACATGGATCCACCAGAGTCACTGCATGTGTGTTCTTTCCACAAACCACATATGGATCAATCAGTGTCATTGCATGTGTGTTCTTTCCACAGACCACATATGGATCAACCAGTGGTCATTGCATGTGTGTTCTTTCCACAAACCACATATTGATCCACTAGAGTCATTGCATGTGTTTTCTTTTCAGAAACCACATATGGACCCACTAGACTCATTGCATGTGTGTTCTTTTCACAAACCACACATGGATCCACTAGAGTCATTGCATGTGTGTTCTTTCCACAAACCACATATGGATCAACCAATGTCATTGCATGTGTGTTCTTTCCACAAACCACATATGGATCAACCAATGTCATTACATGTCTGTTGTTTCCACAAACCACATATGGATCCCCTAGAGTCATTGCATGTGTGTTCTTTTAACAAACCACATATGGATTAACCAATGGCATTGCATGTGTGTTATTGTAACAAACCACATATGGATCAACTAATGTCCTTGCATGTGTGTTCCTATCATGAACCACACATGGATCCACCAGTGTTCATTGCATGTGTGTTCTTTCCACAAACCACACACGGATCCACCAGAGTCATTGCATGTGTGTTCTCTCCAAAAACCACATATGGTTCAACTAGTGTCATTGCATGTGTGTTCTTTCCACAAACCACATGTGTATCAACCAATGTCATTGCATGTGTGTTCTTTCCACAAACCACATATGATTCCACTAGAGTCATTGCATGTGTGATCTTTTCACAAACCACGTATGGATCAACCAATGGCATTGCATATGTGTTCTTTTCACAA
>CAJUXJ010000350.1:0-16320 GCA_910589775.1 Avena eriantha
CACATACCAGAATGATTCATAAGATGATCATTGGACGATATAAAAAGTGTTACATTGCTACTATTTTTTGTCACAAGATAAAATTAAATTTATCTCAATTTAGACTATGTGTGGCACAATGTAATGGAAAGGATGTTCCATGATGGATTTGGATGAGTTCCAAAGTTGAGACATTGTGACGGATACTACAACAAAAAGGCTAAGTATATAACTGTTATAGTAGCAGCAAAGGAGGGCATTTGTGTTAAGTAGTTTGTTATCAAACTAGGTGTGGTTCAAAGTGGGCTAATACTATGAAGATATATTGTGTGACAATAATATCAACATATTTTAACCCGAACGAACTAAAGGTCTCACCAGAGGACCAAATTTATACAATGCCATCTCATTTAAGAATGAGTGATGTGCAGAGACGCAAAGACATGCAAATACAACGGACCTGAACTGTCAGATCCGGAGATTATGTATGTTAACCACTAGCAATAGCGTATATGCAACACCAGAAAGCCATAGGTGTTCAATACGCAAAGTTTTTCAAACTAGATTATTGACTCTAGTGCAAGTGGGAGACTGAAGGGAATATGCCCGAGAGGCAATAATAAAGTGGTTATTATCTTATTCCATGTTTATGATAAAAGTTTATTTGCATGCTATAATTGTATTGATCGGAAACGTCAATACATGTGTGTTTAATAAACAAAAGGGTTCCTAGTTATGCCTCTCTTATAGACTAGCTTGTTGATTAACAAGATGATCAAGGTTTCCTGATCATGGACATTGGATGTTGTTAATAACAAGGTCACAGCATTTGTGAAATGATGTGATGAACATTCATCCGAAGTATAGCATTACGATCAAGTCATTATGTTTATATTGCTATAACATCATACGAAGTAATCTTTATCCTTAGACCATGAGATCATGTTAATTGCTAACACCGGAAGAGTATCTTGATAACATCAAACGTCACACCGTAATGGGTGACTATAAAGATGGGTTCAGTGCTACGAAGGTGTTATGTTGAGGCTCATGGATCAAGATTGGAATTTGTCAATCCCGATGACGGATAGATATACTCTGGGCCCTCTCGGTGATATCACATTAAGGTAGCTTGCAAGCAAGTGATGTGATCACTAGAATGTTATATCACGGGGAACGAGAAAAGAGTGCATGTCGGTAACAAGATCAAACTAGGTATTTGGATACCGATGATCGAATCTCGGACATGTATTATATCAAGATACAAAGGGATTAAATTACAAGCGTTAAAGGTTCTCACGATCACAGAAGTCATCGTTGAATATGCAGGAGTTAGTATGGACCTCCAGGTCCCGCTTCTGATTATTGATCTGAGAGGAGTCTCAATCATGTCTACATTATTCACGAACCGTAGGGTGACACACTTAAGAGTTACCGGACACCATTTGAAGCACATATGTTTCAGACGAAAGAATTGCAAAGCGCAGGAATTGTTTCAATAGAAACCGGAAATTGTTTCGGGTGAAATTGCAGAAAGTGGTTCTGCATGTGATATTGAAATATTGCAAGGGGTTATATGTGAATGTTTTTAATTAAAGTAATTAACAAAATTCTAATAAAAGAGTTTTATTAAATGAGAGAGCATTAAACTTGGAGAATTTTAATGCATTTAAAGTAGGGACTTTAAAGGGAATGTGAAGAGGCATTTTAATGTGGAGGGGTTACCACCATATGAATGGGGGAGGTGAGGAGTCACCCCCATGCGCCGGCCATGAAGAGGAGGGGCACTCCCCTCCTCCTATAAAAGGCCCCCCTCTTCCTCCTTCTTCCTCACACCTCCTTGTGAATGATCTCTCTCCCCCTCTAGAATAATTCCCCCATGGTCTTAGATTAGCGAGATACATATTCCTGGTGGCATTTGTCTAGAAGGAGGTGCTGCTTCCGCTGGATCGCTGGAGCGAGGAGGTGGAGGTTGTCCGGTGGCTTGAACGTGTGTGCGAGGACGGATGCGCTGCTGATTTGCGGCGCTCGGACTTCCACACGATCTTGAGATCGGCAAGTGTACGACTACATCAACCACGAGTTCCTATTCGTTAACAAAACTCCTTGTCTTCGAGGGTAAGTTCTCGTTGGATGTATGTCCACCCATTGCTCTGTACCTAGTAGATAGATCTTGGCGTGTAGTTCTCATCGTAGGAATTTTTTTGTTTTCTATGTTGCGGACCCAACAAACTCCACCTTGGAGTACCGTGGCGGTTCCTAACCATGGCTAGTGGAGGGATACGCCTCCTCGGTGCGGTCCAGCGGGAACGAGGAGGAGTCGTTGAAGGGCCCGGTCGAGGCCAATATTGAGGGCACCGACACGCTCGACTGTCCCGAGGCCGTCGTATACCCCGGCGCCGAGAGCCAGGCCGGTAGCGGGGACGGCGATGGGGGAAACAGAACCTGGGTGATGGTCACCCCTCGCGCCGTCATCGTTGGCGCTTGGGACTAGGCAGTCGGTGAAGAAGCTGGCGGCCACACCGGTGGTGGCGGCGGGGCGGGCGCGAAGGAGCTCGGCGGTGGCGGTGGTGGCGGAGCGGGCACGAAGGAGCCCAGTGGTGGTGGCCCATAGGAGTTTGCGAGGAACATGCGGATGCCTGTCACCGCCAAGGTGAGGTCCCGCAGTGCCGAGGTCATCTCCTCGGGCCGACGTCGGTGCCCGGAGGTCACCGGGAGCGTGGGGCGGTGGAGGGCGATGAAGACATGATCGAACCTGAGAAAGTTGATACCAAATTGGTAGAATCAACTATCCTACCATGTCTAGGACGTAGGTTGTAGGGGTGGACGTGAGGTTGGCGAGGGGTTCGACGCGGCCGACGGCGCGTCGGCGCCGTGATCCTGTGAGAGGAGGAGGCGGAGCTCGGGAGAGGCGGCGGCTAGGTTTAGAAGACCGACTCCTTCAGGAGTCGACAATAAATATTGTTATTGCTTAATTCCAAATATCTGATTACAACTCCTTATATAATAAGATAAACTAGGCTAAGCCCCTAATTAGGCCCACTAATGGGTTTCTTCCGGCTGTAGGTTATGCCGGTCATAACAGACACCCTAGTGTGGCAGTAGAGTTGAAGCAGATTATTCGCCCGGCCCTCGCTCCCACCACCCCAAGGACGAACCACAATAGGCAAAACTTAACCCTAATAACTAGACCAGAACGGAGGAACGGGGTCCCTCTCCCTCCTGCCGCCAGAGCGACAAGCGGAGGGAGAGGGGACCAGTACCAGCGCCGGTAGAGATCGGGTAGAGATCGGGAGGAGATGGAGTCGCTGCCGCTTGTCTCGTACGAGAGAGGAGGAGTGAAGAGGTTATTATCTTCTTTTCATCACTTTGTATCTGCTAGAATAGAACTGACTAAGTGTTGTGATAAAGATTACAACAATGATCAGAAGCACCTTGGACTGCAAGATTCCTTCATTTTAAGGTATGTCCTCTCCCAGAACTCTGGACTCAGAGAATGAGCCATTGGACAGAAAGAGGTTGGCTGAAAAAGTATGACTGGACGGGCCTACAGGTTTCTGTTTCGCTTTAATTTAGTTTTTAGTGTGACAACTGTCATCTACTTATTGATTTTGAAAATATGTCCGTCAATGAAGACACAACTAGTTGTTCAATAGTCACTCCCTTTATTTTCTGCTATCACGTTAAACCAAGGAGTAGAAGCAGATATTGGGTGTAGAAGGATAGCACTGCAAGTTAATTACCCAACCGTGCTGCAACTTAGAGCAAATCTAATAAATAGGCAAACCGAAAAACACGAGTACAGGCGAATATACTCGTGTTTTTCAGTTCTGAGCATCGGGGCACAGATCAGTGTCTGTAATACGAACTGATAATTCAAAATTTAAAACTTGAACAACTCGCAGGGAATTCCAAGTTCAATCATAGTCACATAGTCACATACATACATAGACAACGAATCAAAAGCTGCTCGCATTTACATTAATTAGGTGCTAATTAGACGCCTAGCTACTGTAGCGTCCGCGGGTCAAAATGGAGCTCGACGACGAGTTCTGGGAGCAGTAGCTCCAGCGGCGGCGAGGACATCACTCGCCGGTGAGGTCGATGAGGTCGCCCAACACCACGGCGCCGGTGCACACCGCTTCCTCCCTCGCGATGCTGCGTTTCACGAGCTCCACGGCGCGGCGAGTCTCCGTCTGCTCGCGATCGAGCTCAGACTCGCGCATGAGCATCTCCATTGCGAGGCGCTCCTCGTCGGAGTCGTGCGATAGTCGGCCTGCACGACGACCTGGACGCACGGAGGAGAGGGCGAGCTCCACTCGTCGGAGGACGAAGGAGAGGGAGAAGCGCGGCGAGAGGAGCCTTCGCCGGCGTACGCGTACCTGCGGAGGGGCTCCGGAGCGCGGCGAGAGGGGCGGAACCACCATGACGCGTACGCGCGTAGCGATGGTGGCGACGACAAGTCGCGGTTGCACCACTTGAGCGTCGCGCGCTTCTTCACACCCACCGACCGGTGGCGATTCTTCTCGGCCTCGTTGAAGCAGCACCGGCGCGGCGTCCTCTCGTCCTCGCGGTTGCGGCCTCCCCCGCCGCCTCCGACGCGCCCACCGCCTTGCCTGAAGTGGCCGTGAGGTCCATGCGCGCACGCCATGGCAGATCTAGAGCTCGACGGATCGCTCGCCAGAGATGGGGTAATGTCGCGGTGATGGTTAGGGTTTGCGGTGGAGCGAGTGCGGATTGTGACCTACACCTGGCGCCATGGCCAGTACATATACTGGGCGAGATGGGGCGGTAACGGGACCCGGTAAAAAAATTCACGGGCCGGGCCGCTATACAGATACTGCTAGCTCGTCCGAGTTGGGCCGAAACTAGAGTTGCTCTTTCTGTCTCGAATCCACCTGATGCCTTGGTACGCGGCCAAACATCAACTCTAATCCGTTAAATTTGAGGAGGTTAGACTGGTGTTCTGTTTGCCGTCACAGTTCAGTCTCCCAAAGAGCTGGACCTGCCGTTCCAATGTTTTTACCAGTCATGCATGGCCTGTGACTTATGCCTATGTTATTTCCAAGCAAAATTTGTAAACCACAATTAAACAAGATTTTCATATTTCGTAGTTAAAATTTCTAGATTTAGACAAATTTATAACATCTATTTCGAGGCGAAGGGAGTACAAAAAAGTTACACTAGCAACCACGAAACAAGCACTAAACATCTCGACGTCCTCGAGACGATCATACATGACAGCTTGCATCTAACACCATCACCCCTGAGCCTAGTGCTACGACTCACATTTGGATTGATGCCTGACGATTCGCCTCCATATGGACCAGAAGGCTTCTTGACGTCTCGCACTCGACCTTTCTGAGCAATGACCTTTTTCTGATGCTTAACCTGAACATAACACACGAAATGAGTTCACCCTGAATACCACGTTACTGCCATCCACCCAAGTAAACTGCCACTTTATGTTCAAAAAAAAAACTGCCACTTATACCATGTCACATACCCTGTATTTCCGCCGTGGATTCTTGAGTTTCTTGTTTCTAGAACGAGTCAACCCGCGGTTCTTCTCCATCTGCATGAGTATGGATTTGTGTATTTAGACAAACTTATCAGGAAACTGAAAAACAATAGGAGGTACGATACACTTCAGTCAAGGAGAAGAATGTGCCTGATATGAGATCTTCCTCTTGCTATCTCCTTCAGTTTCTTCCTCCAGTGCTTTACTGGCAGCCGCTCTGTCATTGAGAGACAAGAAGGTGTCAGCACGCCATTTAGTTAAGGGAATCATCTTATTACCCTTTTCTCGTTTTGCTGGTGGAACAAACAGTGAGTACCTCTGTTTGCTCAAGAGTTTTTCAGTCCTTCGCCTTTTTACATCCTTGTAGAATTCATCTTCATCACTGGATTGGTCAGGTTTCTCTTTAGCATGATCAACTTCTTGTGGCAACTCATCATCTTCAACTCCTACTCTCGGAAGAACACATAGCTCATCTTTTCGTCGTCTTTCACCAGTATCCTCTCGCTTTGGAATGTCGTCATCACCAGATACAAACTTGAAGATATACCGCACAGCCAGATAAGCAAAAAAGTTAGGAGCAGCTCGAACCAACAACAAATTGCATATGAAGGCACGTGATGGTGATACACCAAATCCGAAGTCGGTGTTAAAATGGTTGAGTCAAGCTTATACATACAGATACAAGGAACAAATTAATAATCAGTAACTGTAAATATTTCAGAAAATATCTTAAATAAGACTAGGGTAACTACTTTACCATTCCCAAGGCTCTCAAAGAAAAATATATGAATTTGAAGGAAAATGTATATAATTTTATTGAAGCTAAAAATAGCACTATAAAGATATATTCAACAAAAAAGGGAATCCTATAGCATAACAGCTCATATATTCGATACCTTGTTTTTATTTGATTTAGCCCCTTGTACCGAAAGCTTTCTAGGTCTGATCACTTGATTATTTTTCTCCACCTCATCATCAAAGTCATCCAATGTTTGCAGATCTCTCCTAAACATCAACAAAACATCTTGCTAAAACCATAAGAAAATGGAACATAGTTACGTGACTGAAAAAAAGAGACGTTATAACAAATAGCTCACATGTTATTAGACGCCCTGGTGTGTTCGGCAACTTCTCCGACTTCAACCACATCGATTTATACAGCTCTTTTTCTTTTAACCTCGCTTCAAGATTCGCTCTTGCTTTCAACATTTCCAAGCTTCGCAAGCCCCGATTTAACTGAGAATTTTACAATATATAAAAGGAGTATCCTTAATTTCATCTTGCCCCATATTAGATTCTTTGCCAGGCCTAGGTAAAAAGCATGCCATCACAGATCACAGTTTTTTCAATCACAAGTCACGCCATCACAGATTATGGATCACAATTTTAATCCGAACATCACATATTACAAGTTGTACCATCACAGATTATAAATCACAACATCGCAGTTCATACCAAAACTACATCCAGTGGTGGAGCGTGAACAAAATATAAGAGGGGACAAATTTCACCAAAAACAGCAAATAAGCATAAGAAAGGAGCAAGTCAGAGAACTTATATACGATATTATTAGGTGGCAATGTCATGGTGATGTATAGATTTTTTCATGCAAATAGAACAGATATAAGTGGTTTGAATGTACGTGGACAAGCAACTTTTTATGCTAAAAAGGACATAATGATCAAAAGTCAACTAAATATGACCAATAACTAGGTAGAGAAATGTTCTTCGGTTCTTCTTAGCTCTTAAATCTGCAATTACATCTTCATAACCAATTTTGGAGCAATTTCCCGTTTTATTATAGCAGCATGCTATCTACAACAAGTATGCGCAACCACTGCTTACTGTATACTCCAACAATTTTCCTTCTATTTGCAGCAGCATGCTATCTGCAAGAGCATCGGAAGTAGATGAATGCTCAGCAAATTATTCATCAAGTTTTAAAAAAAATACCGGACCTGCTGCTGTTTCCCCATAGCTGCATAAACAAGAAATTATCAATAAATCAATTCAATTAATGAATCAAGTGCAGCGTAATGGATAACTAAAATTACAAATTCACATATCAATTCTTACCTTAATCTGGACACTGGCCGGTGAAGGTGGCCGTCCAGCCGTCAGCTGTGAAGGAACAAGGAAGGCAGCGGAAGTGGGGTGTCTGCCGCCTGGGAGAGCAACAGCAGCAGACGGACAGCTTGGAAGCGCGGTGCGCTGAAGAAGGGGCTTGGTGAGGAGGGTCAAGGTGAGAAGAACGGGCTTGAGGAGGAGGGTCGAGCCTCGAGGTCGCCCAGGACATGGAGTCCACGGAGGCGGACGCGTGACGGCAGGCACCGCCTGTTCGGTTTCGTTCGTTCGTGTGTCGTTGGATTGAGAAAAGGGAAGGAGAAAGACAACCTGATCTGCTAACGGGTTGGGTAGAGGGCTGAGCATACCTACTAAACACAAATTACACTTTGGGAAGGGGGGGTCGTGGCCCAGTTTCGCCTTCACGACGCTCCGCCCATGACTACATCTACAAGTGGATCAGTCTTTTACAGTTTAACTCCATAATTATAAATCGAGAGGCAGCACATCAATGTTCTTACCGGCGGGTCGAAGTGATGGTCACAGCCTCACGGGTGTCCCGATCGACGGAGAGTGAGAGAAGGGGCCTGCAGCAAATGCCGCCGGCGTCAGCGAAGCGAACGGTCGAGGGCACAGGGCGAAGAGAAGATCACGTACCGTCGGCAGTAGTGTCGATCAGCGGGGACTGGGAGGAGATTCGTCAAGGGAGACACGGAAGGAGGGACGGCGGAGGGAGCGACGATCGCCGGCCGTGGTCAGTGACGCCGCCGGAACGAGGGTTGGGTGGGGTTTTGGGCAAATTCTATTCGCCGCGCGTAACAGGGACTACCGATCGGCCGCGTACCACGCCTGCCGCATGCACCGGCCCATTAGCTAGATCCTGAACTGCGCGTCAAAATAGAAAAACAGAGTACGCGTTCTCCACAGAACCCGCTTTCAATTTCCGGAGTGAAAACAAAGAAAAGTACGTGTTCGTGCTCTGGTCACGGTATTCGGGTAAACCGGTACAGAAGGAAGGAAGCGGCCGCCCGCAGACAGCACTCTCTCCACGAACCAAAAGACCAGACCAATCTTCGGCGAGTCACCGGCACATTTCTCACAGCGGAGCGGCGGCGGATCGAAGAGAGCAGACGAGAAGATGGGTGGCGGCATGGAGGTGAACAAGAACCGGTGGATCGAGGAGTGGAACGCAGGCCGTGAGAACCTGGAGCTCAACTTCCGCTTCACCCGCCGCAGCCTCGCCATCATCGGCCTCTTTGGCATCGCCGTCCCCGTCCTCGTCTACAAGGGCATCGTTCGCGAATTCGTAAGTCCCCCCCGACCCTCCCGTCCATCCAGACCTATCTCTGCCCGCATCTCGTTCTCTCTTTCTCCGAACCCTAAAGCAAATCTGGGCGTGTGGTTGTTGGAAATGGATGCAGCATATGCAGGACGAGGACGCCGGACGGCCGTACAGGAAGTTCCTCTGAGCATCGCCTCCGGTGGGGTTTCGAGAACCAGGCCGCCTGCCGGGCTTCGATCTGGGAGATGTGGAATCACCGTTCGGTTTGTTCCCGTGCTGTTGTAATCAGACCGGAGTATTTTGGATTTCTCAAGTCGCGTGGTATCTGTTCAATAAGCTGTAATGAAATGCTGTCCTTTCAACCCCTGGAACCTGACCAGTTTGATTTGGTTAATTTGAGGTGAATATTTGTGTTATCCGATGCTATTTGTGCTTTGGATCAAGTGGGGATTAGTTCGAGGTTATATATGTAGCTGTAGACTAGTCTGTGTTCTGCTGACGATAGCAAGCATGTTTCCGAGTGTTGGCTGAACACAAAACTAAGATTGATTTCGAGTTTTATAGATTGATGTTTTACTGGTCATACCTGCATAGAGTCATATAGATCTGAGTGGATTGGGATCTCTGCTGAGAATAATGGTATCGCTAGGTGGCTATGATGTGGTTTCACTTAGCTTCATATATATATATTTATATCTTTGTTTGACTTTTAACTACCTATCTAACGTTGGTTCTACTGAATTATGGTATAGCTAGGCAGTTCCGATGTGATCTGATTTAGCTTCATCTTTATAAGTGAGGTTTCATTAGTCACATTGTCATACGGATATATAAATCTTTGTTTAGCTTTTAACTAACAAATCTAAGTAAATTGTTATGCTGATATACTGCATGAATACTTGCTAGATATAGTACCTTCTTGGCTTGATTTATGATCTGCGTCATAGTCATCAGTTTATTCGACTTATATGTTACCCATATGTGCTGTATGTTTGGTCTGTAGTTTCTTACAATATGTTTAACACCATATGTAGCAAACTTACAATTTGAATTTGTAGCATTACGTTCTTATCGTCTCCACCTGAGAATTCATTTTTTTTAATTGCGCTTATCCAATTGTACAACTTAAAGTACAGATGAACTTATTAGTTAGAAATTTGCTAGTATTACATGGATTACTGGAGCACTAGGTAGGTTTGTAACTTTGAATGGACATGTAAATTTTCTGGTATATTTTCTAGAGTTACTGGCTTAAATCTAGAAGAGCGTGTCTAACTACATGTAGCTTGGGCCACGTTTTGACTGGCATGTTGATATGGCACAAGCATATCTCTTGGCGGAACTAAAAAGCATAACATCGATTTTTAGTAATGAACAATGATCAGTTATCAACCACTTAGCCTTAGAGCATTTCAATAACGTCGAAATGAAGAGACACCAAGAGTACAGTTCTGTTTTGCGGTTTATATCATAACTGTGCCAGGTATGTATGAGAAAGTAGTTCAACCCCTGTTTTGCGGTTTATATCATATATTCATTAGTATTTTTTCTAACTGGGCTCTCTGCTTTCTTGGGGTCCTCCATTAGCTGCTGTTACTGCACAAGATTGATTTTGTGATATACTCATATTCTATTTTTAGAAGAATCAGTTTAGTATAGTTGGTTAAAGGATATGTTTAAACTGTGCCAGGTATGTATGAGAAAGTAGTTCAGACTTTGTTATGAAAAAATGGTATTGTATCACCTTTTCTTAACCTTAAAACCCAAGCTTTGTAACAGACTGTTCAGTTTTTACTAACATGTTTATTTGGCGATGCACCATTGTATGCTATTGTCCTGTGTACCTTCAGAATTCTAGTTAAACATATATCTAAAATATACTTGGTTCAAGAGTTTTCAAAGCACATGCTTTGTGTAGAGGATATTCCTACCTATGATCAAAATACCATTTGAACCGAGGCATTCATCCAATTTTTCATTTGAAAAGCCTGTGGTATCCATGTTAGCATGAACTGTTGGTACTCCTTTCACATAATCTCAATGTCCATGTCTCATGCATTGTCTGGTTTACTTTCACCTGAGTCCTGTTTAATTTATCGCCTCCCAAACCTAATCCTTATGTGTACTGCAACTTATCATCTAGGTTGAATGTGAAGCTCCTGGTTACTAACTGCTAATATGCATCTGAGTCCATCATAGCCTGGATTATAGATAATTTTAGAGTTGAGCTATTCTTTGCAAGTGGTTGTCTCTTTAATGTTCTTGCTTATAGGTAGCTTCTTCGCTGTATTGTTTGCAGCTTTTAAAAGGGAAATATAAAAAAGTTTGAGCTTTTGGACACCCTTCTGAGCAAGTCATTGGCATAACTATTTGACTGTCGTAACTTTATTAGATACTAATGGTTTGGTCAGCTCCTGTTATTTTGTGGCTGTTAGACTTGACAACTTCTTGTTACAAGGGGATTACAGTACTACTACCGCTGTTCCACAACATAAGACCCAAAACATATTATATTTAGGAATGGAGGGAGTATTCTAGAATAAATTTGATTGTGATCGTTTATGATCACCTAGCATTGGGGTCAAGCTGGGCTTTGCAATCTCTGACTAAGCCAAGTTATGCTGTACGTGATCACATGACATTCTCAATCATTTTAGGAGTGGTAAAACAGGAGAAGAATCGGTAGCTGTTGTTGAAAATGTCACGAGCCGTAAGAATCGGTAGCTGTTGTTGTAAATCGATATATCCACCTCACCGGACCCAAGTGGTAGTGTGGAAGGAATGATCCCTGTGGAACAGCAACCTTGCCCAGCTCCAACATACGGAGTATAGTGTTTCATGAAAAAGCTAGTTCTCATGAGCCGTAACGAATTCAATTTCTGGAAGACAATGTTTAGTACTGCAGTGTCAACGCCATCTCCACGCTACAGCTTGTTACCACCCTCTCTTCCGGCAAAAGAATGACCACCGCATTCATCAATCATCACCATCAGAAATTCAGAATCTGTGTCCATCCTCCACCATCGCCTCCACATCACCCTTGGATGCCCAATCGAAAAAGTACACCACTGTCCCACTAGGATGTCATGATGTTCGTATTAACAAGCAACACTCCCATTTTCGGCAACACCATCATCCGTTGCAACTATCATAGTTTCTCTTTACCTTCGGTAAGCTGCAGCAAGGATACGGGATTCTACTCCCTCTGTTTCAGAATGTAAGTTATTTTATAAGCTAAACAACTACTCCCTCCATTCAAAAATATAAAACGTTTTAACTTTGTGAATCGAATATATCTAGACATCTTTTAGTGTATAGGATCATAGAGATTCGGAATAAATTTATACGCTAAAAAGTATCTAGATATACTCATTACACAAAGCTAAACTGTCTTATATTTCCACACGGAGGGAGTAGCTAAAAAGGTTCCCAGAGAGAGTATTTTTTTTAATAGACAGTTTAACAGATTAACAGACTGAGACAAATACGAGCAACTTGATGAAAATAGAAGCTATACCCCCACGAAGTTGTCGCGTGTAGCTTCTTCTTTCTCTGCATATTGGCGTCCCTCCAAACCCCATGTAGGTTCTTATATTGTGAGGGTGTTATTACAACTTTTTTTTTCTGAGACTTTCCTAAGCTTTACTTTTACTATAGCAATTTCATACTCTCTCTCTGTTTTTAAACATAAGATGTTTTAACTTTTATGAAAGAAACGTATCTGTACCCTTTTTAGTGTATATGTTTATTTCAAACCTATATGAACCTACACATTAAAAGGAGCTGAAACATCTTATATTTTGCGAAGGAGGGAGTAGTACTGTGTCCGCAGACACTGCTCCTTGGAAAAGTACGAGTCAGAACCAGCGCAACTGGTTACACGTACAGTAGTGTATTTTAGCTCGCTAATACTACACGCAATGACGACGGGGCGTCCGGTGTCAGGCCATAGTCGTTGCTTGCACCCGCCGGGCAATCGCGAAAGTTGTTGAAACGGCTCTCCAGCCGCGTGCGGTTTGCCTGTATCGATCTGACCAGGTCTGCCTGCCAACCGAGAGCTGTGCAGCATGATTAGCCCTAACAAAAATGACCGAGGCGACCCATTGACTTTCGCACGGTCAATCTTATCTAACAACAACTCCTTTTGGATAGTGGATACTAGAAAAAGAAATAGAAATGGACAAGCCTGTGTATTCTTTTACAGCAGCCCCAAATCCGTCCGTATGAATATGATGCTGCCCGTCGCCGTCGCTTGAACCCAGCAAGCAACACGAACGAACAGAAGGTTTCTACGCGGCCAAATTAAGCAAAACCAACTCATGGCCAGGCTAACTGCATCCAGCTCATACGTGTCTTCGCAGTTGTTGCAACTCGCTCCCGTCTCGCTAGTCTTCTCTTGCCCATCCGTATATTAGTCGTCGTATAGATCCTAGCCGTGCCGAGAGTTTGACGTTTGTTAGGCACTTCCACGACGCAGCACCATGTCGAGTCCACCACCTCCTGACGCCGGCGGGACGCCTCCGGTGACTCCATCTCCTCCCGATGGATCGCCTCCCGTGACTCCCTCTCCTCCGGACGCCGGCGGGACGCCTCCGGTGACTCCACCTCCTCCGGACGCCGGCGCGACGCCTCCTGTGACCCCGGTGACTCCACCTCCTCCGGATGCCGGCGCGACGCCTCCGGTGACGCCTCCTCCGGTGATCCCAGCCACTCCCCCGGCGGACCCTCCAGTGAAACCCCCGGTTAATCCTCCGGTAAATCCTCCAACGAATCCCCCGGTGAACCTCCACCGCCACCGCCACCATCACCAAGGCCCACGCCAACTCCAACGCCCGTAACACCGTCCCCGTCGCCACCTCCACCAAGCCCAACGCCGACGCCAACGCCAACACCGGTGACGCCGTCGCCTCCTCCCCCGCGCAGGCCGCCGCCGACGGCGTCACCGTCTCCCCCCGCGAACGTGCCAGGCTCGTCTCCCCCGCCGCCTGACGACCCGTTCTCGCCGCCGCCCCCGGTCGACGCGCCGGCATCGTCAGGGACTCCGCCGTCGCCCCTGTCGCTGTACCCGCCTCCGCCGCCCCAGTCAGAGGACGCGGCGCCGTCGACATCGGGCAAGTCCTCGTCGTCAGGCACCGCGGTGGGCGTGGGCGTGGCCGTTGGCGCCGTCGTCCTGCTCGGCCTCGCCGCCGTGCTCATCTTCTGCCTCGTTTCCAAGCGACGCCGTCGCCGAAGGGTTCCGCCGCCGGGGACACCAGGTGCGTACATGATCATGCCACCATTTTACACGCGCGTGACTTTTTCGTCGATGCCATCATGCGACGTCATAGTGCGTGCAACCACCACGCGTTAACTGACGCGCGGTGTTAGTGCGACTCCGCGCGCCATTCTCTCCTAACTAATGCTACGGCACGGCGCCGGTGACAGCGACGCCCCCGCGCTGCCAGCGTGCGACCGACGTGCACACGTACCAGAGCTGTCACGTCCCTCCCACGGCGCGCGTTCGCGCCATCGTGCTCCACCTCTTTAGCTAGTGCTGCGACATTTTCATCGAGAAACAGAAACACGCTGTCATCTGACTGACACTCAATTTGTCTCTGAAACCTGAATGCGGTTGTGTGTTTGAGCTGACCGATCGTTTTCCTGCTTGTTGATCGTGCCAGCGGATTTCTTCTACGACCCGAGGCAGCCGACGACACCGCTGCAGCAATCCCACGCGCTGTCGACGACGCCCTCGTCGACGCCGCCGCTCATGCAGTCGTGGCAGGATGGCGCCGGCACGCCGGGGTCCCCGCTCCCGGCCATGACGGGCGGCACGTTCGGGTACGACGAGCTGGCGGCAGCGACGGACGGGTTCTCGGAGGCGAACCTGCTGGGGCAGGGCGGGTTCGGGCATGTGTACAAGGGCAACGTGCGCGGTCAGGAGGTGGCCATCAAGAAGCTGCGCGCCGGGAGCGGGCAGGGCCACCGCGAGTTCCGTGCCGAGGTGGACATCATCAGCCGCGTGCACCACAAGAACCTCGTCTCCCTCGTCGGCTTCTGCATCCACGCCGAGCAGCGCCTCCTCGTCTACGAGTACGTCCCCAACCAGACCCTCGAGTCCCAGCTGCACAACGGTACGTGCCTCCGTCCTACGCGCCGAATGGCCAATGCTCTTGCAACTGCTCTGCTCCGTTCGTCTCGGAAGTGGGAGTACTGACACGAGAGTCTGGTGATGGTTTCAGGGAGCGGCCGCCCGGCGCTAGATTGGCCGCGGCGGTGGAAGATTGCCGTCGGTTCGGCCAAGGGCCTCGCGTACCTGCACGAGGACTGTGAGTTCTTCCTGATTGGCTCATCTCATCTCATTCTAGTACGAATTTGTGGCGTGGAGATTGTTCATCGTACTACTATTAGAAATTTTGTGGCATTAAATGGATGGTTTTGATCTCAGGTCACCCTAAGATTATCCATCGCGACATCAAGGCAGCCAACATCCTCCTGGATTACAACTACGAGCCCAAGGTAATCGTGAAAGCCGAACTCCGTTGTGTCATCGCCTGATTCAGCTGCTTTCAGTCTATTTATCTACGGCATGCTTTCTTTCTGGCGTACAGGTTGCAGATTTCGGTCTAGCCAAATGCCAGGAACTAGAACAGACTGCTGTTGAAACGCGGGTAATGGGAACTTTTGGGTAAGATGATTGTTACACGCATGAATCTCAGATTGACTAAGAAGATCGCTTAGCTAGCTGGTACTATATAAATCAATGCATGTGGATTAATCTTGTATTGTCAAAACTTGTGTCTCCAGATATCTGGCTCCGGAATATGCTGCCACCGGCAAAGTCAGCGATCGCTCCGACGTCTTCTCCTTCGGCGTGATGCTTCTGGAGCTGATCACAGGAAGGAAACCTATCATGGCATCTTCAGATCAACAGCCTGAAACATTGGTTTCTTGGGTGAGTTGCTAACCATGGCCTGAATGTTTACAGGAAAAATTTGCAACATACAGTGGTTCAGATGGTTGCGCCCCTTTCGAACTCGTTTTTGCGAACTTGTCCAAATTATTCGACAATGACAACCACTAACTATAACTGTATACTACTCCGTGTTGAACAGGCTACAAATGCAACGAGTACTATTATTTAGCTACAAATGCAACGAGTAGGAATTAATAGATTTCCATCTCTTCCATGTTGAACAGGCTAAGCCCTTGCTGACGAAGGCCGCGGAAGGAAAACTACGAGGAGCTGATCGACCCGAGATTGGGGACCAACTACGACGCGTACGACATGGTGCGGCTCGTCGTTGTGCCGCCGCTGCTGTTCGCCAGACCGCGAGGTCTCGCCCGCGGAGACCCAGGTTCGTGCTAAATGTGGACTCACTCAAGTTCCACGCGCGCAGTTTCTAGTTTCCACATCCCACGACTTGCGCACTGTACCACAACCAGTAACAGCTTGCTTCCCATGGAATGTCATCAGATCGTCCGGTACCTGGAA
>CAJUXJ010000351.1:0-40996 GCA_910589775.1 Avena eriantha
TGATCCACAAGAGTCATTGCATGTGTGTTCTTTTCCTAAACCACCAGCTGAGTCATTGCATGTGTGTTCCTTTCCTAAACCACATGGATCCACCAGAGTCATTACATGTGTGCTATTTTCCTAAACCACCACTAGAGTCATTGCATGTGTGTTCCTTTCCTAAACCACATTGATCCACCAGAGTCATTGCATGTGTGTTCTTTTCCTAAACCACCAGACTCATTGTATGTTTGTTATTTTCCTAAACCACCACAAGAGTCATTGCATGTGTCTTCTTTTACTAAACCACATGCATCCACTAGAGTCATTGCATGTGTGTTCCTTTCCTAAACCACATTGATCCATTAGAGTCATTTCATGTTTGTTATTTTCCTAAACCACCACAAGAGTCAATGCATGTGTGTTCGTTTCCTAAACCACCACTAGATTCATTGCATGTGTGTTCCTTTCCTAAACCACATTAATCCACCAATGTTATTGCATGTGTGTTCTTTTCCTAAACCCCTAGAGTCATTGCATGTGTGTGCCTTTCTTAAACTACAAGGATCCACTAGAGTCGTTGCATTTGTGTTCTTTTCCTAAACCACCACAAGGGTCATTACATGTGTGTTCCTTTTCTAAACCACATGGATCAACCAGAGTCATTGCATGTGTGTTCTTTTCATAAACCACCACCAGAGTCATTGCATGTGTCTTATTTTCCTAAACAAAATGGATCCACGAGAGTTATTGCATGAGTGTTCCTTTCCTAAACGACCACTAGAATCATTGCATGTGTGTTCCTTTCCTAAACCAGATTGATCCACCAGAGTCTTTGCATGTCTGTTCTGTTCCTAAACCACCACCAGAGTCATTGCATGTGTGTTCCTTTCATAAACCACATGGATCCACTAGAGTCATTGCATGTGTGTTCTTTTCCTAAACCACCACAAGAGTCATTGCATGTGTGTTCCTTTCCTCAACCATATGGTTCCACCAGAGTCATTGCATGTGTGTTCCTTTCCTAAACCACATTGATACATTACAGTCATTGCATGTTTGTTCTTTTCCTAAACCACTAGTAGAGTCATTGCATGTGTGTTCCTTTCCTAAACCACAAGTAGAGCCATTGCACGCGTGTTCCTTTCATAAACCACATGGATCCACTAGAGTCATTGCATGTGTGTTCTTTTCCTAAACCACCACAAGAGTCATTGCATGTGTGTTCCTTTCCTAAACCACATGGTTCCACCAGAGTCATTGCATGTGTGTTCCTTTCCTAAACCACATTGATACATTACAGTCATTGCATGTTTGTTCTTTTCCTAAACCACTAGTAGAGTCATTGCATGTGTGTTCCTTTCCTAAACCACAAGTAGAGCCATTGCACGCGTGTTCCTTTCCTAAACCACATTGATCTACCAGAGACATTGCATGTTTGTTATTTTCCTAAACCACCACCAGAGTCATTGCATGTGTGTTCCTTTCATAAACCACAGGGATCCACCTGAGTCATTACATGCGTGTTCCTTTCCTAAACCACATAGATCCATTTGAGTCATTGCATGTGTGTTCTTTTCCTAAACAACCACAAGAGTCATTGCATGTGTGTTCCTTTCCTAAACCAATAGTAGAATCATTGCATTTGTGTTCCTTTCCGAAACCACATTGATCCAGGAGAGTCATTGCATGTGTGTTGTTTTCCTAAACCACCAGAGGCATTGCATGTGTGTGACTTTCCTAAACCACATGTATACACCATAGTTATTGCATGTGTGTTCTTTTCCTAAAACACCACCAGAGTCATTGCATATGTGTTCCTTTCGTAAACCACCACCAGAGTCATTGCATGTGTGGTCCTTTACTAAAACAAATCGATCCACTAGTCATTGCATGTTTTTTCCTTTAATAAACCACATGGGTCCACTAGAGTCATTGCATGTGTGTTCCTTTCCTAATCGACCTCTAGAGTCATTGCATGTGTGTTCCTTTCCTAAACCACATTGATCCATTAGAGTCATTTCATGTTTGTTATTTTCTTAAACCACAACTAGAGTCAATGCATGTGTGTTCGTTTCCTAAACCACCACTAGAGTCATTGCATGTGTGTTCCTTTCCTAAACCACATTAATTCACCAAAGTCATTGCTTGGGTGTTCTTTTCCTAAACCACTAGAGTCATTGCATTTGTGTTCTTTTCCTAAACCACCACAAGAGTCATGGCATGTGTGTTCCTTTTCTAAACCACATGGATCAACCAGGGTCATTGCATGTGTGCTCTTTTCATAAACCACCACCAGAGTCATTCCATGTGTCTTCTTTTCCTAAACCACATGGATCCACTAGAGGCATTGCATGTGTTTTCTTTTCCTAAACCACCACAAGAGTCATTGCATGTGTGTTCCTTTCCTAACCCACATGGATCCACCAGAGTCTTTGCATGTGTGTTATTTTCCTAAACCACCACTAGAGTCATTGCATGTGTGTTCCTTTCCTAAACCGCATTGATCCACCAGAGTCATTTCATATGTGTTCTTTTCCTAAACCACCACCAGAATCATTGCATGTGTCTTCTTTTCCCTAAACCACCACCAGAGTCATTGCATGTATGTTCCTTTTCTAAACCACCACTAGAGTCATTGCATGTGTGTTCCTTTTCTAAACCACCACTAGATTCATTGCATGTGTGTTCCTTTCCTAAACCACCACCAGAGTCATTGCATGTATGTTCCTTTCTAAAACCACCACTAGAGTCATTGCATGTGTGTTCCTTTCCTAAACCACATGGATCCACCAGATTCATTGCATGTGTGTTATTTTCCTAAACCACCACTAGAGTCATTGCATATGTGTTCCTTTCCAACACCACATTGATCCACCAGAGTCATTGCATGTGTGTTATTTTCCTAAACCACCAGCAACGTCATTGCATTTGTATTCCTTTCATAAACCACATGGATCCACCAGAGTCATTGCATTTGTGTTCCTTTCCTAAACCACATGGATCCACCAGAGTCATTGTATGTGTGTTATTTTCCTAAACCACCACAAGAGTTATTGCATGTGTCTTCTTTTACTAAACCACATGGATCCACTCGAGTCATTGCATGTGTGTTCTTTTCCTAAACCACGAGAGTCATTGGATGTGTGTTCCTTTCATAAACCACATGGATCCACTAGAGTTATTGCCTGTTGGTTCCTTTCCTAAACCACATTGATCCATCAGAGTCATTGCATGTTTGTTCTTTTCCTAAACCACCACTAGAGTCAATGCATGTGTGTTCCTTTCCTAAACCACCCCTACAGTCATTGCATGTGTGTTCCTTTCCTAAACCACATTAATCCACCAGAGTCATTGCATGTGTGTTCTTTTCCTAAACCACTAGAGTCATTGCATGTGTGTACGTTTCTTGAACTAGATGGATCCACCAGAGTCAATGCATTTGTGTTCTTTTCCTAGACCACCACAAGAGTCATTGCATGTGTGTTCCTTTATAAACCACATGGATCCACCAGAGTCATTGCATGTGTGTTCTTTTCCTAAACCACCAACATAGTCATTGCATGTGTCTTCTTTTCCTAAACCACATGGATCCACTAGAGTCATTGCATTTGTGTTCCTTTCCTAAACGAACACAAGAATCATTGCATGTGTGTTACTTTCCTAAACTAGATTGATCCACTAGAGTCATTGCATGCGTGTTCTTTTCCTAAAAACCACCAGAGACATTGCATGTGTGTTCCTTTCATAAACCACATGGATCCACTAAAGTCATTCCATGTGTGTTCGTTTCCTAAACCACCACAAGAGTCATTGCATGTGTTTTCCTATCCTAAATCACATGGATCCACCAGAGTCATTGCATGTGTTTTCCTTTCCTATACCACATTGATACATTGGATCATTGCATGTTTGTTCTTTTCCTAAACCACCACTAGAGTCATTGCATGTGTGTTCTTTTCCTAACCCACCACCAGAGTCATTGCATGTGTGTTCCTTTCCTAAACCACCACTAGAGTCATTGCATCTGTGTTCCTTTTCTAAACCAACACTAGAGTCATTGCATGTGTGTTCCTTTCCTAAACCACCACCAGAGTCATTGCATGTATGTTCCTTTCCTAAACCACCACTAGAGTCATTGCATGTGTGTTCCTTTCATAAACCACATGGATCCACCAGAGTCATTACATGTGTGTTATTTTCCTAATCAACCACTAGAGTCACTGCATGTGTGTTCCTGTCGTAAACCACATTGATCCACAAGAGTAATTGCATGTGTGTTCTTTTCCTAAACCACCAGCTGAGGCATTCCATGTGTGTTCCTTTCCTAAACCACATGGATCCACCAGAGTCATTACATGTGTGTTATTTTCCTAAACCACCACTAGAGTCATTGCATGTGTGTTCCTTTCCTAAACAACATTGATCCACCAGAGTCATTGTATGTGTGTTCTTTTCCTAAACCACCAGACTCATTGTATGTTTGTTATTTTCCTAAACCACCACAAGAGTCATTGCATGTGTCTTCTTTTACTAAACCACATGGATCCACTAGAGTCATTGCATGTGTGTTTGTTTCCTAAACCACATTGATCCATTAGAGTCATTTCATGTTTGTTATTTTCCTAAACCACCACTAGAGTCAATGCATGTGTGTTCGTTTCCTAAACCACCACTAGAGTCATTGCATGTGTGTTCCTTTCCTAAACCACATTAATCCACCAGAGTCATTGCATGTGTGTTCCTTTCCTAAACTACATGGATCCACCAGAGTCATTGCATGTGTGTTCCTTTCCTAAACCACATTGATACATTACAGTCATTGCATGTTTGTTCTTTTCCTAAACCACAACTAGAGTCATTGCATGTCTGTTCCTTTCCTAAACCAGGAGTAGAGCCATTGCATGTGTGTTCCTTTCCTAAACCACATTGATCTACCAGAGTCATTGTATGTGTGTTCTTTTCCTAAACCACCACTAGAGTCAATGCATGTGTGTTCCTTTCCTAAAGCACCACTAGAGTCATTGCATGTGTGTTTCTTTCCTAAACCACATTAATCAACCAAAGTCATTGCATGTGTGTTCTTTTCCTAAACCACTAGAGTCATTGCATGTGTGTGCCTTCCTTAAACTACATGGATCCACCAGAGTCATTGCATTTGTGTTCTTTTCCTAAACCACCACAAGAGTCATTGCATGTGTGTTCCTTTTCTAAACCACGTGGATCCACAAGAGTCATTGCAAGTGTCTTCTTTTACTAAACCACATGGATCCACTAGAGTCATTGCATGTGTGGTCTTTTCCAAAACCACCAGAGTCATTGCATGTGTGTTCTTTTCATAAACCGCATGGATCCACTAGAGTCATTGCCCGTGTGTTCCTTTCCTAAACCACATTGATCCATCAGAGTCATTGCATGTTTGTTCTTTTCCTAAACCACCACTAGAGTCAATGCATGTGTGTTCCTTTCCTAAAGCACCAATAGAGTCATTGCATGTGTGTTTCTTTCCTAAACCACATTAATCCACCAAAGTCATTGCATGTGTGTTCTTTTCCTAAACCACTAGAGTCATTGCATGTGTGTGCCTTCCTTAAACTACATGGATCCACCAGAGTCATTGCATTTGTGTTCTTTTCCTAAACCACCACAAGAGTCATTGCATGTGTGTTCCTTTTCTAAACCACGTGGATCCACTAGAGTCATTGCATGTGTTTGTTTCCCTAAACCACCAACAGAGTCATTGCATGTGTCTTCTTTTCCTAAACCACATGGATCCACCAGAGTCAATGCATTTGCGTTCCTTTCCTAAACGACCACTAGAATCATTGCATGTGTGTTCCTTTCCTAAACCAGATTGATCCACCAGAGTCATTGCGTGCGTGTTCTTTTCCTAAACCACCACCAGAGTCATTGCATGTGTGTTCCTTACATAAACCACATGGATCCACTAAAGTCATTCCATGTGTGTTCCTTTCCTAAACCACATGGATCCACCTGAGTCATTGCATGTGTGTTCTTTTCCTAAACCACCACAAGAGTCATTGCATGTGTGATCCTTTCCTAAACAACATGGATCCACCAGAGTCATTGCATGTGTTTTCCTTTCCTAAACCACATTGATACATTGGAGTCATTGCATGTTTGTTCTTTTCCAAAACCACCACTAAAGTCATTGCATTTGTGTTCATTTCCTAAACCACTAGTAGAGTCATTGCATGTGTGTTCCTTTCCTAAACCACATTGATCCACCAGAGTCATTGCATGTGTGTTCTTTTCCTAAACCACCAGAGTCATTGCACATGTGTGCATTTCCTAAACCACATGTATCCACCAGAGTCATTACATGTGTGTTCTTTTCTAAAACCACCACCAGAGTCATTGCATGTGTGTTCCTTTCCTAAGCCACATGGATCCACCCGAGTCATTGCATGTGTGTTCTTTTCCTAAACCACCATAGGAGTCATTGCATGTGTGTTCCATTCCTAAACCACCACTAGATTCATTGCATGTGTGTTCCTTTCCTAAACCACATTGATCCACCAGAGTTATTGCATGTGTGTTATTTTCTTAAACCACCACTAGAGTCATTGCATGTGTGTTCCTTTCCTAAACCACATTGATCCACCAGAGTCATTGCATATGTCTTCTTTTCCTAAACCACCACTAGAGTCATTGCATGTGTCTTCTTTTCCTAATCCACATGGATCCACCAGAGTCATTGCATGTGTGTTCATTTCCTAAACCACATGGATCCACCAGAATCATTGCATGCGTGTTATTTTCCTAAACCACAACCAAAGTCATTGCATGTGTGTTCTTTTCCTAAACCACCACCAGAGTCATTGCATTTGTGTTCCTTTCCTAAACCACCACTCGAGTGATTGCATGTGTGTTCCTTTCCTAAGACACATGGATCCACCAGAGTCATTGCATGTGTGTTATTTTCCAAAACCACCACTAGAGTCATTGTATGTGTGTTCCTTTCCAAAACCACATTGATCCACCAGAGTCATTGCATGTGTGTTATTTTCCTAAACCACCAGCAGAGTCATTGCATGTGTATTCCTTTCATAAACCACATGGATCCACCAGAGTCATTGCATTTGTGTTCCTTTCATAAACCACATGGATCCACCAGAGTCATTGTATGTGTGTTATTTTCCTAAACCACCACAAGAGTCATTGCATGTGTCTTATTTTACTAAACCACATGGATCCACTAGAGTCATTGCATGTGTGGTCTTTTCCAAAACCACCAGAGTCATTGCATGTGTGTTCCTTTCATAAACCGCATGGATCCACTAGAGTCATTGCCTGTGTGTTCCTTTCCTAAACCACATTGATCCATCACAGTCATTGCATGTTTGATCTTTTCCTAAACCACCACTAGAGTCAATGCATGTGTGTTCCTTTCCTAAACCACCACTAGAGTCATTGCATGTGTGTTCCTTTCCTAAACCACATTAATCCACCAAAGTCATTGCATGTGTGTTCTTTTCCTAAACCACTAGAGTCATTGCATGTGTGTGCCTTCCTTAAACTACATGGATCCACCAGAGTCATTGCATTTGTGTTCTTTTCCTAAACCACCACAAGAGTCATTGCATGTTTGTTCCTTTTCTAAACCACATTGATCCATCAGAGTCATTGCATGTTTGTTCTTTTCCTAAACCACCACTAGAGTCAATGCATGTGTGTTCCTTTCCTAAAGCACCAATAGAGTCATTGCATGTGTGTTTCTTTCCTAAACCACATTAATCCACCAAAGTCATTGCATGTGTGTTCTTTTCCTAAACCACTAGAGTCATTGCATGTGTGTGCCTTCCTTAAACTACATGGATCCACCAGAGTCATTGCATTTGTGTTCTTTTCCTAAACCACCACAAGAGTCATTGCATGTGTGTTCCTTTTCTAAACCACGTGGATCCACTAGAGTCATTGCATGTGTTTGTTTCCCTAAACCACCAACAGAGTCATTGCATGTGTCTTCTTTTCCTAAACCACATGGATCCACCAGAGTCAATGCATTTGCGTTCCTTTCCTAAACGACCACTAGAATCATTGCATGTGTGTTCCTTTCCTAAACCAGATTGATCCACCAGAGTCATTGCGTGCGTGTTCTTTTCCTAAACAACCACCAGAGTCATTGCATGTGTGTTCCTTACATAAACCACATGGATCCACTAAAGTCATTCCATGTGTGTTCCTTTCCTAAACGACATGGATCCACCTGAGTCATTGCATGTGTGTTCTTTTCCTAAACCACCACAAGAGTCATTGCATGTGTGTTCCTTTCCTAAACAACATGGATCCACCAGAGTCATTGCATGTGTTTTTCTTTCCTAAACCACATTGATACATTGGAGTCATTGCATGTTTGTTCTTTTCCAAAACCACCACTAAAGTCATTGCATTTGTGTTCCTTTCCTAAACCACTAGTAGAGTCATTGCATGTGTGTTCCTTTCCTAAACCACATTGATCCACCAGAGTCATTGCATGTGTGTTCTTTTCCGAAACCACCAGAGTCATTGCACATGTGTGCATTTCCTAAACCACATGTATCCACCAGAGTCATTACATGTGTGTTCTTTTCTAAAACCACCACCAGAGTCATTGCATGTGTGTTCCTTTCCTAAGCCACATGGATCCACCCGAGTCATTGCATGTGTGTTCTTTTCCTATACCACCATAGGAGTCATTGCATGTGTGTTCCATTCCTAAACCACCACTAGATTCATTGCATGTGTGTTCCTTTCCTAAACCACATTGATCCACCAGAGTTATTGCATGTGTGTTATTTTCTTAAACCACCACTAGAGTCATTGCATGTGTGTTCCTTTCCTAAACCACATTGATCCACCAGAGTCATTGCATATGTCTTCTTTTCCTAAACCACCACTAGAGTCATTGCATGTGTCTTCTTTTCCTAATCCACATGGATCCACCAGAGTCATTGCATGTGTGTTCATTTCCTAAACCACATGGATCCACCAGAATCATTGCATGCGTGTTATTTTCCTAAACCACAACCAAAGTCATTGCATGTGTGTTCTTTTCCTAAACCACCACCAGAGTCATTGCATTTGTGTTCCTTTCCTAAACCACCACTCGAGTGATTGCATGTGTGTTCCTTTCCTAAGCCACATGGATCCACCAGAGTCATTGCATGTGTGTTATTTTCCAAAACCACCACTAGAGTCATTGTATGTGTGTTCCTTTCCAAAACCACATTGATCCACCAGAGTCATTGCATGTGTGTTATTTTCCTAAACCACCAGCAGAGTCATTGCATGTGTATTCCTTTCATAAACCACATGGATCCACCAGAGTCATTGCATTTGTGTTCCTTTCCTAAACCACATGGATCCACCAGAGTCATTGTATGTGTGTTATTTTCCTAAACCACCACAAGAGTCATTGCATGTGTCTTATTTTACTAAACCACATGGATCCACTAGAGTCATTGCATGTGTGGTCTTTTCCAAAACCACCAGAGTCATTGCATGTGTGTTCCTTTCATAAACCGCATGGATCCACTAGAGTCATTGCCTGTGTGTTCCTTTCCTAAACCACATTGATCCATCACAGTCATTGCATGTTTGATCTTTTCCTAAACCACCACTAGAGTCAATGCATGTGTGTTCCTTTCCTAAACCACCACTAGAGTCATTGCATGTGTGTTCCTTTCCTAAACCACATTAATCCACCAAAGTCATTGCATGTGTGTTCTTTTCCTAAACCACTAGAGTCATTGCATGTGTGTGCCTTCCTTAAACTACATGGATCCACCAGAGTTATTGCATTTGTGTTCTTTTCCTAAACCACCACAAGAGTCATTGCATGTTTGTTCCTTTTCTAAACCACGTGGATCCACCAGAGTCATTGCATGTGTTTGTTTTCCTAAACCACCAACAGAGTCATTGCATGTGTCTTCTTTTCCTAAACCACATGGATCCACCAGAGTCATTGCATTTGCGTTCCTTTCCTAAACGACCACTAGAATCATTGCATGTGTGTTCCTTTCCTAAACCAGATTGATCCACCAGAGTCATTGCGTGCGTGTTCTTTTCCTAAACCACCACCAGAGTCATTGCATGTGTTCCTTTCTTAAACCACATGGATCCACTAAAGTCATTCCATGTGTGTTCCTTTCCTAAACCACATGGATCCACCTGGGTCATTGCATGTGTGTTCTTTTCCTAAACCACCACAAGAGTCATTGCATGTGTGTTCCTTTCCTAAACCACATGGATCCACCAGAGTCATTGCATGTGTTTTCCTTTCCTAAACCACATTGATACATTGGAGTCATTGCATGTTTGTTCTTTTCCTAAACCACCACTAGAGTCATTGCATTTGTGTTCCTTTCCTGAACCACTAGTAGAGTCATTGCATGTGTGTTCCTTTCCTAAACCACATTGATCCACCAGAGTCATTGCATGTGTGTTCTTTTCCTAAACCACCAGAGTCGTTGCACATGTGTGCCTTTCCTAAACCACATGTATCCACCGGAGTCATTACTTGTGTGTTCTTTTCCTAAACCACCACCAGAGTCATTGCATGTGTGTTCCTTTCCTAAGCCACATGGATCCACCCGAGTGATTGCATGTGTGTTCTTTTCCTAAACCACCATAGGAGTCATTGCATGCGTGTTCCATTCCTAAACCACCACTATATTCATTGCATGTGTGTTCCTTTCCTAAACCACATTGATCCACCAGAGTCATTGCATGTGTGTTATTTTCTTATACCACCACTAGAGTCATTGCATGTGTGTTCCTTTCCTAAACCAAATTGATCCACCAGAGTCATTGCATATGTGTTCTTTTCCTAAACCACCACTAGAGTCATTGCATGTGTCTTCTTTTCCTAAACCACATGGATCCACCAGAGTCATTGCATGTGTGTTCATTTCCTAAACCACATGGATCCACCAGAGTCATTGCATGCGTGTTATTTTCCTAAACCACAACCAAAGTCATTGCAGGTGTGTTCTTTTCCTAAACCACCACCAGAGTCATTGCATGTGTGTTCCTTTCCTAAACCACCACTAGAGTCATTGCATGTGTGTTCCTTTCCTAAACCACATGGATCCACCAGAGTCATTGCATGTGTGTTATTTTCCAAAACCACCACTAGAGTCATTGTATGTGTGTTCCTTTCCAAAACCACATTGATCCACCAGAGTCATTGCATGTGTGTTCTTTTCCTAAACCACCAGCAGAGTCATTGCATGTGTATTCCTTTCATAAACCACATGGATCCACCAGAGTCATTGCATTTGTGTTCCTTTCCTAAACCACATGGATCCACCGGAGTCATTGTATGTGTGTTATTTTCCTAAACCACCACAAGAGTCATTGCATGTGTCTTACTTTACTAAACCACATGGATCCACTAGAGTCATTGCATGTGTGGTCTTTTCCAAAACCACCAGAGTCATTGCATGTGTGTTCCTTTCATAAACCGCATGGATCCACTAGAGTCATTGCCTGTGTGTTCCTTTCCTAAACCACATTGATCCATCAAAGTCATTCCATGTTTGTTCTTTTCCGAAACCACCACTAGAGTCAATGCATGTGTGTTCCTTTCCTAAACCACCACTAGAGTCATTGCATGTGTGTTCCTTTCCTAAACCACATTAATCCACCAAAGTCATTGCATGTGTGTTCTTTTCCTAAACCACTAGAGTCATTGCATGTGTATGCCTTCCTTAAACTACATGGATCCACTAGAGTCATTGCATTTGTGTTCTTTTCCTAAACCACCACAAGAGTCATTGCAAGTGTGTTCCTATTCTAAACCACGTGGATCCACCAGAGTCATTGCATGTGTTTTATTTTCCTAAACCACCAACAGAGTCATTGCATGTGTCTTCTTTTCCTAAACCACATGGATCCACTAGAGTCATTGCATTTGCGTTCCTTTCCTAAACGACCACTAGAATCATTGCATGTGTGTTCCTTTCCTAAACCAGATTGATCCACCAGAGTCATTGCGTGCGTGTTCTTTTCCTAAACCACCACCAGAGTCATTGCATGTGTGTTCCTTTCATAAACCACATGGATCCACTAAAGTCATTCCATGTGTGTTCCTTTCCTAAACCACATGGATCCACCTGAGTCATTGCATATGTGTTCTTTTCCTAAACCACCACAAGAGTCAATGCATGTGTGTTCCTTTCCTAAACCACATGGATCCACCAGAGTCATTGCATGTGTTTTCCTTTCCTAAACCACATTGATACATTGGAGTCATTGCATGTTTGTTCTTTTCCTAAACCACCACTAGAGTCATTGCATTTGTGTTCCTTTCCTAAACCACTAGTAGAGTCATTGCATCTCTGTTCCTTTCCTAAACCACATTGATCCACCAGCGTCATTGCATGTGTGTTCTTTTCCTAAACCACTAGAGTCATTGCACATGTGTGCCTTTCCTAAACAACATGTATCCACCAGAGTCATTTCATGTGTGTTCTTTTCCTAAACCACCACCAGAGTCATTGCATGTGTGTTCCTTTCCTAAGCCACATGGATCCACCCGAGTCATTGCATGTGTGTTCTTTTCCTAAACCACCACAGGAGTCATTGCATGTGTGTTCCTTTCCTAAACCACCACTAGAGTCATTGCATGTGTGTTCCTTTCCTAAACCACATTGATCCACCAGAGTCATTGCATGTGTGTTATTTTCTTAAACCAGCACTAGAGTCATTGCATGTGTGTTCCTTTCCTAACCCACATGGATCCACCAGAGTCATTGCATGTGTGTTCTTTTCCTAAACCACCAGAGGAGTCATTGCATGTGTGTTCCTTTCATAAACCAAATGGGTCCACCAGAGTCATTGCATGTGTGTTATTTTCCTAAACCACCACCAGGGTCATTGCATGTTTTTTCTTTTCCTGAACCACCACTAGAGCAATGCATGTGTGTTCCTTGCCTAAACCACATTCATCCATCAGATTCATTGCATGTTTGTTATTTTCCTAAACCACCACTAGAGTCATTGCATGTGTGTTCCTTTCTTAAAGCACATCGATCCACAAGAGTCATTACATATGTGTTCTTTTCCTAAACCACCACCAGAGTCATTGCATGTGTCTTCTTTTCCTAAACCACATGGATCTACCAGAGTCATTGCATGTGTGTTCATTTCCTAAACCACATGGATCCAATAGAGTCATTGCATGCGTGTTATTTTCCTAAACCACAACCAAAGTCATTGCATGTGTGTTCTTTTCCTAAACCACCACCAGAGTCATTGCATGTGTGTTCCTTTCCTAAACTACCACTAGAGTCATTGCATGTGTGTTCCTTTTCTAAACCACCACTAGAGTCATTGCATGTGTGTTCCTTTCCGAAACCACCACTAGAGCCATTGCATGTATGTTCCTTTCCTAAACTACCACTAGAGGCATTGCATGTGTGTTCCTTTCCTAAACCACATGGATCCACCAGAGTCATTGCATGTGTGTTATTTTCCTAAACCACCACTAGAGTCATTGCATGTGTGTTCCTTTCCTAAACCACATTGATCCACCAGAGTCATTGCATGTGTGTTCTTTTCCTAAACCACCAGCAGAGTCATTGCATGTGTGTTCCTTTTATAAACGACATGGATCAACCAGAGTCATTGCATTTGTATTCCTTCTCTAAACCACATGGATCCACCAGAGTCATTGTATGTGTGTTATTTTCCTAAACCACCACAAGAGTCATTGCACGTGTCTTCTTTTACTAAACCACATGGATCCACTAGAGTCATTGCATGTGTATTCCTTTCCTAAACCACATTGATCCATCAGAGTCATTGCATGTTTGTTATTTTCCTAAACCACCACTAGAGTCAATGCATGTGTGTTTGTTGTGGTGGTGTCACGGCAGATGTTATGGATAGGCTAAAGGTGGGGCCAATATGCACTAGAGGAATCCAGGGAGGGATAGTGTGGAGATTCCACACACAGATGCTTAGTATTCTCTATGTTCACTGCACTTATAGATGCTCCTTGAGCTGTATTGGGGAGAGGAGGAAGAAGAAGCTCTCTTACTCTTGCCACTATTTTCACCCAAAGAACAAACTACTCACCCGCCAACCCCAACTACAGAATCCCTAGCGCCCCTTATAAAGGGGAGACTAGGTCACCAATTAGGGCATACGTGGAGGCATATTCCTGGTAATATGCCTCTCCCAAAATAGCAAACCGACCGGGTCACCTTTTGCCCTCGTAAGCCATGCAGAGGCTACGTAAGACTCTGCGGCGCCAGCGTCAGCCGACATAGGCTGCATCACCTCTGTCAGCCACGCCTTGCTGGTCCCTCCCTCTGTCCACTTTGATCATGCTCCAGCATACAGAGACCACCTTTTGACCAGCGGGATACCTTCCTTCTCTTGCAAGCCAGATATAACCCGGATCAGGCCTAGTTAATCCGGCTCTGTGGGTACCTACAGATGAATTATAAAGATCTTGTCGACGTATGATATACGTCGGCCGGGACATGGTTAAACGGACATCCTCTGGGCCGGGTTACTCCGTAAGTCGGCTTGCCTTGAGGTGACCCGGCCAGCTTTCGCTTTGACCTTGCCATACCTCGGCTAACTCGGCCTCTATACCCCGGCGTGACCCTACCCGGGGGTATCCCCCCAACATTAGTCCCCGAAGCTGGTGCGGTCTTAGCAACTTCAGCTGCTAAGGCCACGGCAGGTTCAATCTTTTTGCTCCCTTTTCTGAGTTACTCTATAGCTCGGATCTCGCGATGTAGCATTCCCTTGGCACATTCCGACTTATCACTCGCTGGCCGGGCTACCCTTTAGTTTTCCGTGTTATCCTTCCTTCTCTCATACGCTTCCCCACGTCCCATGTGAAGGGTAATCATTATCTTGCCTCATTTTAAGGGCCTGTGCCAGTTACTGTTCTTATTGTCAGGGGTTACTGCTGCAAACGTCGCGTCACAGCTGCCTCCTCGTTAACTGCATCACCACGTCACGTCGTGGGATCCCCTGTTTCCAGTGGCCCTTTGTGTGGCTTGCCTCTGATTGGTTGATCCGGTTGATACATGGCCACACCGTGTGGCCTCGAGGCGCAGCTCGATCCCACTACCCTCCGCCAGGGCGTGGTTAAATAGGTCAGGGGGCGCGCCCCTTGGCTATTTTCCCCCACTCGCGCCCCTCCGCCTCATTGCTTCTTCTTCCTCCTTGTGACAGCGCCGCCACCGCCGCTTCTGCTCCACAACGCCACCGCCGCACCTTATTTCCTCTCATTTCCTTGCACTGGCCTCGCTGCCGCTCTCGTGCTGCATCAACATCACGGGGCCGCGCCAATCTAAACCACTGCCTCCCAAGTCTGAACGAACCGGTGAGGATAGTGACCTTGAGATGACTGAGGAGAAGCTCGCCATCATCAAGGAAGAAGAGATGGAGGAGGAGGGCGAAACCTTGGAGCGCGGTGCCCGGGCCGGTTCTTGGGTTTGTCAAGATGATCTTGATTGGCTCTACTGCACCCGCCGCATCCCGGAAGGCGTGATTTCTCGCCTTGCCTCCAAGGAGCTCGCTCCCTCACCCAATCCGGGTGAGTTCGTCGTCTTCCTCTCTCACTTCCAGCGCGGCTTCAGCCTGCCAGTTAGTGACTTCTTTCATGATTTCGTCAACGCCTACGAACTCCAACCTCATCATCTTCCGGCGAATGCCATTACATCCCTCTCCTTCTTCGCATCCGCCGTATAAGGATACCTCGGCTTATGGCCTACCAAAGAGCTCTGGATCCGGTTCTTCGGTCTGCAGAGGAACGTAGTCCCGGATAAGGAGCATGCCCCGGAGGACAACCACCTGACCCAATGTGGTGCCGCCTCCATCTCTCCCCGAAAACAATCTGTCTTCCCCCGAGTCACGGGTCTTGAATCTTGCAAGGGCTGGGCCCGGACCTTCTTCTATGTGAGGAATGGCTCGGATGAGGATTTGATCCGGCTGCGCCCCTTCGCGATGGGTCCTCCTAATCTGGATCTTTGGGACCGGGTTCCCAAGAAACCAACTGTCTTGGCGAATCAAGTTAACAAGCGGTTCAAGGAACTGAAGGATCTGGGGCTGTGCAACGAGGATGTGATGATCACGTTCGTCCGCAGCCGGATTTCCCCCCTTTAGAAGCGCACACACAAACTCTGCCATATGAGCTAGCGACTCGACCCCAACCGGACCTCCTCCTTTGAGTTAAGCAACACTAAGATCTTCCGCCGGGTCAAGGCCCTCTTCACGACCGACAAGGACTTCAGCGCTGAGTGGGAGTGGGGGCTGGAGCATTACTGCCGGGACAAGCCTCCTCTTGCGGTAAATCTCTTTACGCAATCCTTCTCTGAGTTATATCCTATGTCGGAGCATGATGTTTATTTGATCCCTTTGCATTTTCCTTTTAGTTGTTTCTTCAGTAGACCATTGAAGATGGCACCGAGCCTTCCCTCAAATGGGGGAAGGATCGACTTGTTCCCGACGAGGAGGAGCCAGATCAGGAAATGTTCTTTCCTACCCCGGACGCAACCAAGCGACCCGCTGGTAACTTCTCTTCCTTAAGGAATTGGACTGACGATGAGGATGATTCCGACATTGAAGTGGTGGAGGTATTTAACCTGGTGCCCCTTTCTTACGCGTTTCTGGCTTCAGCTAACCCGGGTGCGCAGATCCATGAAGATCCCCCTCTCGCTACGGGTGAGCCGGTTCCTGTCGTGTCTAAGAAACGGGCCGCTACCTCGGCTTCTTCTTCCAAGCCTCCCCAAGCAACCAAACGGCAGAAGAAGTCCGCTAACAAGGCTGCCACCAAGCCTCTGACTAAGTCCATAGTCCAGAGAGCTCGAAATCCTAGGGAGCCTTTGACTTCTGACGAGTAAGTCACTTGTTATAACTTTTCCAATTCTCTGTTTCATGCTTCTCTGTCTATATGCCTTTCTTCTTGTTGTAACATGTTATTCGTTGCTTGATTCAATAGGGCTGCGATGGAGGTTCCCCAGAGCGGCTCCAGTATCACCTCCTCTTTCCGGCGCACCCCATCTCCCCCTCGTGGTGATGACACACGCCCACTGAGCCCAATTCAGGAGGGTTCTGCGGCTGCTCCGGGTCATAGCCCACCTCGTCTAGAGGAGGGCAACCTCGGAGCAAGGGGAAGTGGCACGGGCGAGGTAGCGGATGCTCCCAGCTCTTCATCGGCTCAGCCGCAACCCGTCACTTCTGAGGTACCAGCAGCAACTACAACACCCATGTCAACACCAGCAATAGTACAAGTATCAGCACCAATACCACCAGCAGCACCAGCAGCATCAGCAGCACCAGCAGCAACACAAGCACCAGCACCAACTCCTTCTGCCTCGTCCGAGTCTTCCAAGACCCGGGGAGAAGACCCCGCTAGCACCAAGGCTGCACCCAAGTCCAAATCTACAGCACTAGCCTTAGCCTCCCAACAGCAACCCAAGGCTAAGAAAGGTTTTGGTGCCACCAAGGCAACATCCATCGAGGCTGGACAGCGCATGCTCGCGTCCATGCTTCCGAAGAGAGATGCCTCCTCCGGGTCAGCTAGCAGCAATCGACTTTCACTGCATACCTGCCCTGCTGCCGCCCAAGTTGCGAGGAGGGAAGCCCACGCCAAAGGCTTGGTTGCGCCTCACATGCTTAGTGGGGAGAGTTTTTTCTAGGATACACCCTGGAAGGTGTACCAAACATATAGAAGGAGCTGCCGACGGCAGTTACAACACCGCGACGCGGCGGGTCATGTCTACCAACAGAGGGGGTGGTAGATCCCCCAGCATCTAAGCCTACTCTCCCTCTAACACTATGTTCACTGGCTCCGGAAAGCCAAACACTTCGGATCGGAACAACCTAGCTAAGCGCCACTGCTAAAAGTCATTCCGGATCTTCGCCTTAATGGTGGCCACCACTAGATGCACGCCGTTGAAAACCACGTCATTTCGGTGCCTCCAGATGCTCAAGAAGACCAGGATGATGGCCGTCCAGAGGTATTGTTGTTCCGCCTTCGAACATGTTCTCGTTGTCCACCAGAGAAGCAGGCCCGTGCCCGCAGCAGGCATCCACTGAGGTTTGTTCCACCATCTTAAAGCCCAGTCCCAGACCTCTCGGGCCACCACACATCCAATCAGAATGTGTTGGATGCTCTCAGGCTCCTGATCGCAGAGAGGACACCTGGGCGGCCATGGGAGGCCACGTCGCTCTAGGCGATCCGCCGTCCAACATCGGTCCCTCGAGGCCAACCACGCGAAGAACTTACAACCATGTGGCACACGCGAACGCCAAATCTGTGTGGCGGCCGGAGCCCGAGTGGTGCCCGCAAAGAAGGCGCCATAAGCTGACTTGGCGGAGTATCTCCCATCATGTGACCATCTCCAGGTCAGCACATCCTCACGCTCTGGGTCGAGCCTAATCCCAGCTAGCGCATGCCACAGCAGGAAAAATTCGGGAAGCACCGCTTCCCCTAGGTCTGGGCCACAGTCCCTCAGCCATGTCCCGTCCAGCCCCTCACGGACAGAACGTGCCTTCACCTTGCTCGGGGGGATCACCACAAGGAGGTTTCGGGCGATCTCCGCGACCCTGCGGCCATGTATCCACCGATCCTGCTAGAAGTTAGCTCTCTCCCCGTTGCCCAGAGTGTAACAAGTGGCAGTGTGGAAGAGCTCCATAGACTGCCGCGGCAGCGCCAGGTCGAGCTCCGCCCAGGGCCTATTAGGATCTACCCTTTGCAGCCATGCCCATCGGCACCTCAGCGCAAAGTTCAACAAGCGTAGGTTGGGAATTCCTAGCCCACCAAATTCCTTTGGCGAACATACCTTATCCCAAGCGACCAGGCAGTGGCCGCCCTTTGCCTCCCTTCTGTCCTTCCACAGAAAAGCCCGGACGATCTTGCGGAATGCCACGAGCGTTTGGGGAGGAACGTCCAGCGACATGAGAGCATGGACCGGGATGGCCGAGAGTGTGGTCTTCACCAGGGTGGTACGCCCGCCCCTGTTCATGAGACCCGCACACCACGGCTGTAGTCTGTTAGCCGCGTTATCCACCACAAATTGCAGCTGCGCCTCGGTAGGCTTGCGAAGGCCCAGAGGGAGGCCCAGGTACTTACAAGGGAAGTCACCGATCTCGCAACCCAAGATGTCACGGGCGAGCTCCACCTGCTCAGGAGAGCACCGTATCGGGTGCACCGAACACTTCGCTAGATTGGTGCGGAGGCCTGATGCCCCCCCCCAAGTCAGCTACAATCGCCGCACAGGTGAGAAGCTCCAGGGGTGTGGGGCGCACGAAGGTAATGACATCATCCGCGTACATGGAGATGCGGAGGCGTAGCCCGCTAGCCGCAAGCTCCAAAAGGAGGCCCTCGGTCGCCGCCCTCTCGAAGAGCCTCAGCCCCCTCTGGTTGAAAATCACCACTCCAGGGGAGCCGTTCACCAGGACCCGTGTCGAAGCTGAGATCAACAAACCACAGATCATGGTGATCCATCTCTCCCCAAAACCAAGCTTGGCCAGGACCTCGAGCAGGAAGGCCCAATCCATGGTGTCGAAAGCTTTGGTGATGTCCAACTTCAGCATGATCGTTGCCTTTTTGAGTTGATGAAGCTTCCTGGCCGTACCTTGCACGAGTTGGAAGTTGTCGTGAATGCAACGGCCTCTGATAAAAGCGCTCTAATGAGGTCCCACCAGCTGGGGCATCAAAGGTGCCAGACGAGCTGACAGCGCCTTCGCCACAAGTTTCGCCACGCTATGGATTAGGCTGATGGGGCGAAAGTCCTTGACTTCCACCGCGTCCGCATGCTTCGGGAGCAGGGTGACCAACGCCTGGTTCGTCGCATGAAATCCCCACGCGTCCCCTTCCCATAGCGCTTGGAACGCCTCTAGCATGTCAGCCTTAATAATATGCCAACACGAGGTGTAACCTGCCTGTGAAGCCGTCGGGTCCAGGAGCCTTATCCAACTCTTGGGACCGGATGACCCCCCACACTTCCTCCTCCGAGAACGGAACCTCGAGCTCGGAGAGGTCGTGCTGCAACAGCCCTAGAAAGTCCAAATCTAGAGCCGACTCACGTTCTGGACATGATCCCAGCAACTGCTCAAAGAAGGAGTCCACTGCCTCGGTCTTACCTTGCTGATCGGCTACCAACACCCCTTCAACCTTGAGATGGGCAATAAAGTTCTTCCGCCTCCGGGGATTGGCTTGTAAGTGGAAATTTTTTGTGCAGGCGTCCCCCTCGCTAAGCCACAGAACCCTCGACCTTTGCCGAGCGATCGTCCTCTCCAGCGAGGCCAGACCTAATAGTTTCTTCTTAAGAAGCCTCCGGAATGCCCTCTCGCTAGGAGAAAGATCCCTCGCCTCCATAGCCACATCTAGTCTTAGGATCAACTCATTGGCCAGCAAAATCTGCTTCTTGTTGCTGCCGATGATCTTATCACTCCAACTAGTCAAGGCCTTAGCTGTGGCCTTGAGTTTAGCCGCTAGCCTCATAAATGGGTTAGCGACCAAAACCGTCGTCGCCCAGGCAGCCTCCACAGTCTCCAAAAAGCCTTCCACTTTGGGCCAGTAAGCTTCGAAACGGAAGCGCTTACCGGTGTCGAGTTGGGAATTGAGATTAAGAAGGAGCGGATAGTGGTCGGAAGTCGAAGAGCTCATCGCGGAAAGGAAGGAGGAAGGATATCTCGTCTCCCAATCTATAGTCGTAAAGACCCTGTCCAGACGCTCCATAGTGGCATGAGCCCTCTTGTTTGACCACGTGTAGCGACGACCATTGAGGTAGAGTTCCTTGAGTTCCAGGGAGGCCAGCGTCCTTCGGAACCTAGTCATCATGCGCCGGTTAAGGTTGGAGTTACTTTTGTCCACCGCATCAACAATAAGGTTGAAGTCGCCGGCAACCATCCACGAGCCCGGATGGAGTGCCCTCACCTCAACTAGCTTCTGCAGAAACAGCCGCTTCGCAGGGTCCCCTTGGGGGCCGTAAACCCCGGTGAACCACCATCCTCCTGACCCCGGGGATTCGACCCACGCCGTGATGGCATTGCTGGATCTATGGGGGTTAGAAAGTGCCACCACCGTCGACTTCCATGCAAGCAGCACACCCCCACGCGTGCCCTCAGCAGGAAGGAAGAAAAACTCGTCAAACTGTCTCCCAAGACAGCGATCCACCACAGCCCGGAAAACCACCTGAAGTTTGGTCTCCTGCAGGCAAACCACATTGGCTCCTGAGAGCGAGACCACCTGGTATACCGCGTCACATCTAGTAAATTGGTTCAGCCCTCGTACATTCCACACCAGGAAAGAGAGGATATCCGACATTATTAAAAATTACAGATGTAAAGCAGTACTCTCGCCAGGAAGATTCTAGACCGCAACGGCCTCCACATCGTCATCCTCGAACGGCAGTGCTTCCGGAGTCCAGCCAAAGAGGGCCAGGCAAGCAGAAAGGTCCTCCTGGGTTAGGGGCTCCTCAAAGAACTTGAGATACGCTTGTAGAGCGTCCTCCCCGATCACTTCACCCTCTCGGGTAATCCCTAGCTGAACCATCAGCGCCTTCTGCTGCTGCGAGACCGGCGTGCCCAGAGCGAACCTGCCGGCCACACGTCTGTTGCGCCTCAGCACCGTCGGGGGAACGCGCTTGCACCGGGGTCTCCTGGGAGCCAGGCGTGGGAGAAGGGCCTGCTTCTGTGACCGACAACGTTCCCGAAAACTGGCGAGCCGATCGTTGTCGCCAGCCGCCATAGCGTTCGCTCCGGCCCTGTCCGCCCCCGACGAACCCCCAGGCGTGTCGTCCACATCTGCGCCAGGTGCCACGTGCTGATCATCTCTAGACTCCACACCCACCGGGCCCAACACCACACCTGCACCTGCCGGGGGGTAGAGAACCCCACGCCGGCAGAGCGCCCCACCTGTGTCGGACCTGGCGACACCAGCACCGGCTCCTTCACCTGGGAAGCAGAGGCCTCCAAAGAAAGGGCCACCTCGAAGACCGGTTCTTTCCTTGAATCACCGGCCGGCCCACGGCCCAGCCCCACAATCCCAGTTCCACTTCCTCCATCCACAGAGGCCAACGGACTCAGCGAGCCAGGGGAGGATCCACGGTCCACAGGGGTGTTTAGGGCCTCATCACAGAGAAACACCGGCTCCAGCATTTGGAATGAAGAAGAGCCCTGCCGACGGGAGAATTCCAGCCCAGCCACGCCTCCCGCCCAGGAGGCAGCCGATTCTGGAGGGATCGATCGCCGTTGGTTGGTCAGGCGGTTAACCTCCCTTTCCACCGGGCCCACCGAATCATCCGCACAGCCTCTGCTGCCTTGGACCGTTCCAGCCTTCCTGCTGGCACCCATGCCACCTCTGGTGGGCCCTGGCTGACGTGGCATAAATGGCCACGGAAGGATTGCCGCCGTCTGGCCCATCGTGACCTGCCGTTCACGTCCTCCTCTCCAGCGACGGGATTGAGCCGGTTCACCGCCGTCCCGCCTCCCATGCGAGCAGGCGAAATCAGCCTGCCAGTGCCTCCGCTTGGACGGGCCAGCCCTGAGGCCACCGCCCCATCCATCGCCACCACTGCCGTCATCCGAACCGTCATCCCCGCCCCCCGCTGAAAAGCGGTCAGTGGAGGCCCACGTATCTTCTACGCGGACCAGATGCACGACTGCATTGAACTCTAGCAGTGCGACCTCCTCGGGGATTAGGGCCTCCACCGGCAGGAACAGGTCGTCGTCCTCCTCGCCGAATTCCAGCGGCTCAGCCAGCCAGAGCTGCTTCGACCACGGAATCAGAGCGGGGTTGTCCGTCCACGTAGTGACTCGAAAGCTGCCAAGGTTAGAACGGCTCGCCGTCTCCGTGCCCAGCCGCTCCACCCACGCCGAGGTCCCGAGCACCGCCTTCACCGTATCCAGGCTCCACGAGATAGGGGGAACGCCCACCATCTCAAGGTGAACGCGGTACCGAAACGTGCGTCTCGTCGCCTGCAGCTGTCGATTCCATGGACTGAACCGCAACGAGAAATCACGGTCGTCGAAGGGTCCCGCGTTCGCCACCAGGTCGCGCCTTGCACGGGAGTCGAAGACGAGTGGCGCTGATCACACGCTTCCCGGAGTTGGACGGGCACTTGTCAGTGGGGAGAGTTATCCTCAAGCTTTGATTGAATACGTTGACAATTGGAACAAAGCAGAGTTCGTCGATCCAAACTATGATCTCTCGGAGAAGTTTGGACCCGCTGAATTCAGTGCACAAATGAACACAACAGCCAAGGCTATCAACATTGCTGGCCGGATGATGGAGGTACGCTACTCTGTCTTTTCCTTAATACGCACAAGTACTTAGAGACATATCCATTAGTCCCCGAGCCTCCGGGGGAGTAACTTGTTACTCGGCCGGATGCTCCTTAGAGAACTAGCATAGCTCCTTAGTAGCTTCGAATATGCACACACCTAGAGCCGGGTTAAGTTCCACTTGGCCTAGATTTTGTACACTTCGAATATGCACACACCTAGAGCCGGGTTAAGTTCCACTTGGCTCGGATTTTGTACACTTTGAATATGCACACACCTAGAGCCGGGTTAAGTTCCACTTGGCCCGGATTTTGTACACTTCGAATATGCACACACCTAGAGCCGGGTTAAGTTCCACTTGGCCCGAATTTTGTACACTTCGAATATGCACACACCTAGAGCCGGGTTAAGTTCCACTTGGCCCGGATTTTGTACACTTCGAATATGCACACACCTAGAGCCGGGTTAAGTTCCACTTGGCCTGGATTTTGTACACTTTGAATATGCACACACCTAGAGCCGGGTTAAGTTCCACCTGGTCCGAATTTTGTACACTTCGAATATGCACACACCTAGAGCCGGGTTAAGTTCCACTTGGCCCAGATTTTGTACACTTCGAATATGCACATAGCTGAGCCAACCTTGCTCTTTTCAGATCACTACCAATCGTTGGACTGCTGAGTTTCAGCGCCTCTTGGACTCACACAAGGTGCTGCGCTCGAAACACACTACGCTTCTTGCTGAGTTCGAGAAAAGGGGTAAGTTTTCTCCTCGACTTCTCCCCCATCTTTCTTTGTCTTTTCTCGCCGAACTAATTTCTTTTTCAGATCACGCAACCAACATGGAGGCCGAAAATAAAATTATGAGAAAAAATTTGGACGAGATAAAAGGTAACTCGCTTTGGTTAACCCTTCTTCGTGCTCTTTCTCCTTTCTTCTTGGCTCGACAGATATTTACACCTTGGCTCTGCCGGGTCAACAAACCGTTGCAGCATCCCTTGAAGATAGTGTGTCCGTGCCTAATATGATGCTGCATTTTCTAGAACAAGCAGGGCAACATCAGGCCGAGCTCAAGAATAAGGATGACGAACTTGCCAAACTCCGAGCCAAGGATGATGAACTTGCCAAGCTCAAAGCAGAGATGAAAAAACTCAAAGACCTCCACAAGACTGAGATGGACAAGGCTGGCCAAGACTTCATCGAGGAGCGAGAACGTCTCAACCTTCAACTTGCAAAAGATCAAGAGCTACCGAAGTAGGCCGACGTCAAGCTTTACTCGGCAAATGTTGAACTTGAGCAGCTCCGGAAGAGGCGTGCTGGTTGCACCAAAGAGCTGACCCGGATCCATAGTCATATCTCCTATAAGCTGTTTTCCTTCTACTGACCTGTATTTCTCTTGGTTAATCTCTTTTACTTATCTCACTTGTTCTGTTTTCAAGCAAATTTCCAGCGGGCAATGTCATTGCGTCTGCTGCTGTTGCCAAGTTTCGTCAGCAAAGGCATACCCCAACTGGTCCTGGCTCTGAGGGCATTCCTTATGACATGGAGGACCTGCTAGTCAGCTTATCCTCCCGAATTGAAATTATCAAGAACTATGGTTCGGGCATCATGGATTCAGCCATCCGGATCTTCCGTGCACTTTGGCCCGGCGAGGATCCTCCGGAGGGGTCCACTTCTCTGATCAACAAGTTAATCAATTGCGAGACCCAGCTCGACCTCTGGAGGGAATCCGCCGCTCGTCTTGGAGCTGATACTGTCCTCCATTTCATGCTCACTTCGTATGAAAAACTGGACTTGAAGCTCCTCGAGCGCTTGCGTACCGGGTCCAAGTGGTCGAATGATCTGGATTGGATTGCTCGGTGTAAGGCTTGTGCCCACAACCTTATTCAGTTTGCCCCTATCCATCAATGGAACGAAGGACCAAGCTTCCTCGACGCCGTGGACGACGAGTATGTCAAAGATGGTTCGGGTGAAGAGGACAAAACCTCAGATCTCGAAGACACCGAAGATGATGACAAGACTGAAGCCGGAGTTCCACCTGCTGGCGCCGAGTTACCTCCTCCTACTGCTGCTGCTCCTTGAGCATAAAAACACTTTGAAATTTATCAGATCCCCGGTATGCCGGGTGCAAATGTATTAAGCATACTGATTATGTTTTGCTACTAAGCTATTCATGCCGGATTAACTTGGGCGTAGCCCCGAGTTTCATTTTCTTGTTTCTTCAATTTCATGACTTGGCTCACGTCTACCTTGATTCGATTTTGTGACTTACGAGTCCGAGTTTCAAAATTGACTTAACAATACTTGGAAACTTTAGGATTAGCTCAAAATAATCCAGCATGGTAAACTTTAGGATTAGTCCGAATAATAAATGTCGGCTTGATTACGTTCCTTTCCTTAGTCGTTTTTCGTGTGCTACGCATTTCCAAACTTGTTCTCTTGCTCGCCATGAAGCCAATTCTTGTTGGACATCAGCGAGTCGAAGAGTTGAGTTTTTGGTGCTCACACACTACTAATCCGACTTAGGTAGAAGCATCTTAAGCTAGCCAACATAAAAATAAATAACAAACACAGAAGACAACAAATATTATTAAGGAAGTCCCCGAGTTACTGCTCGAGGTGCCATGATTTCATCGATAAACTCATTGCCGGCATACATACCGACATACGAGAGACTCGGATACATACACTTCTTTGTTAAGTGTAGAACGGACAAAGTAGGGATACATTCCATGGACGCTTAGATTCCTCACCGGACCTGTCCGCCTTGTTCTTCTCCTGTGGTTGTGCATCAATGAGATAGTAAGAGTCATTGTGCAATGCTTTGCTCACGTTGAATGACCCTTCCCATGGGGGGATAACTTGTGCATGCCAGCAGTACGTTGCACTAGCCGGAGTACCAGATCACCTTCCCGGAAGACTCGGGGGTTTACTTTCCGGCTATGATAGCGTCGGAGATTTTGATGATATATGGCGGATCTGGACAATGCCAATTCTCTCGCTTCTTCCAGCAGATCAACATCATTTTTCCGGGCTTCTCGCACTTTGGCTTCTGTGTATTGGGTGACCCTAGGCGAATCATGCTCTATGTCGGCTGGTAATACAGCTTCTGCCCCATATACCAAAAAAAATGGTGTATAGCCTGTTGATCGATTCAAAGTTGTTCTTAAACTCCATAGTACCGCTGGTAGCTCTACTATCCAGCACCCTGCTGATCTTTGCAGCGGCTCAATGAGTCGGGGTTTTATCCCAGATAACACTAATTCGTTGGATCTTTCCACTTGTCCATTCGATGCGGGGTGGACAACCGATGCAATGTCCAACCGGATCTTCTTATCCCGGCAAAATTGTGCATATGCTCCTTCAGCGAAATTGGTGCCGTTATCTGTTATGATACTATGAGGATAGCCATATCTTAGAATGATATCTTTGAGGAATGGCATGACTTTAGCCCCATCATATTTTCTTATCGGCTTTACTTTTATCCATTTGGTAAACTTGTCAACGATAACCAAGATATGGGTCATATTTCCTCTTGCCGGCTTAAATGGGCCAACCATATCCAAACACCATACGGCAAATGGCTAGGTAATTGGTATGGTCTTGAGCTCTGACATTGGCATGTGTGTCTTGGTAGCATATCTCTGACAACCATTACATTTTCTTACTAGATCCTCTACTTGTTCCAAGGCACTTGGCCAGTAAAACCCATGCCGGAAAGCTTTTGCCACTAAGGCTCTGGATGAGGCGTGATGCCCACATTCCCCTTGATGTCTATCTCGAAGGATATCAAGCCCTTCTTCAGGGTCAACACACCGTTGCAAGACATGCGTGACACTCCTCTTGTATAGCTCGGCATTGATAATCGTGTATGCCTTTGCCCTCCTCTTAATTTGCCTCGAAAACACTGCTTAATTGGGCAAAGATCCATCCTTCAGGAACTGGAATATGTGCAGTGCCCAAGCCGGTATGGCTCGCACCGGAAACACATCCTCGTCAATTTCCATTTGATCCACAGACATAACCTATGCCGGATCACACTGTGTAGTCCTCGGGTTTGTCAAAACAATCCTCGGGTTTGCCGAACCAGTCCCCGGGTTTGCCGAAGAAGTCCCCGGGTCTCCTGAACCACTTCCCACATCAATGTCAATGGGCACAGCTCCGTACTCCGGATCAACCGGTATATAGATTGACTCGGATTCTAGGGATGGCCTGATAGATGGCTTTCTGAGGTGCTCTAGTGCTACACCCGGCGGGATCGCTTGTCGGGTTGATCCGAGCTTCGACAGTACGTCGACAGCCTCATTTTCCAGCCGAGGTACATGGTGAAACTCACATCCTCGAAGTATCCTGATATCTTCTGCACATGAAATCTGTATAATGCCATGTTTGCATCCAAAGCATCCCATTGCCCTGAGACTTGCTGAACCACCAAATCCGAGTCACCGAAGCACTGGATCTGACGTATTCCAATTTCTTTTGCTACTTTGAGTCCATGCACAAGTGCTTCATATTCTGCAACATTGTTTGATGCTGCGAAGTGGATCTGCAGCACATACTTCAGCTGGTCTTTCTTGGGAGAGGTAAGCCCAACTCCGGCGCCTAACCCGGTTTTCATTTTTGATCCGTCAAAATGCATTCTCCAGTAATTCGGATCTGGCAACGGTGGTTCATATTGCATCTCGGCCCAAATCTACGAAAAAGTCGGCCACTGCCTGAGACTTGATCGCAACTCTTCTGTCAAATTGTGGATCATAAGGGGCTAGCTCAATTGCCCATTTTGCAATCCGGCCGCTTGCATCCTTGTTGCTCATTATCTCAGATATGGGGGTTTCACATATCACTTTGATGGGGTGCTCTTCAAAATAATGCTTTAGCTTCTATCCCGCCATAAAAACACCATATGCCATCTTCTGATAGTGAGGATAGTTTTGCTTTGATGCTGATAATAACTCGCTCAGGTAATAGACTGGCCTTTGCACTGACTTACCCTCCTCGTTGCGCTCTACCACAATCACTGCACTTACAACCCGGTTAGTTGCGGCTATGTAGAGCAACATTGGCTCTTTTGATAGTGGAGAGGCTAACACTGGTGCAGTATCTAGCATTTTCTTAAACTCGATGAAGGCTTCATTTGCCTGCGGCGTCCATACGAACTTGTCCGACTTTTTCATTTGCTGATAGAGAGGCAATGCCTTTTCTCCCAACCGACATACAAACCGACTTAAGGATGCCAGGCAACCAGTGAACTTCTACACATCGTTAAGACACTTCGGTAATTCCATTCGCTCTATGGCTCGGATATTAGTTGGGTTAGCTTCGATACCTTGGATGGAGAAAAGAAATCCGAGTAATTTTCCAGCCGGGACACCGAAGGTACACTTCTCCGGGTTAAGCTTCATTCGGAACCTCCTTAGGTTCGCGAATGTTTGCCTGATATCATCAAGGAGCGCTTTGCTTTCCTTGGTTTTTATAACCACATTGTCAACATACACTTGTACATTTCGACCAATTTGATCGTGTAGGCATTTTTGCATACATCTCTGATAAGTTGCCCCTGCATTACGTAAACCAAAAGGCATAGTGCGATAGCAATAAGCCTCATACATGGTGATAAATGCAGTCTTTATTTGATCATCTGGGTTTAGTGGTATCTGGTGGAAACCATAATACACGTCTATGAATGACAACAGTTCACACCCAGTAGTAGAATCTATGACCTGATCTATCCTGGGTAGCGGGAATGGATCTTTTGGGCACGCCTTGTTCAGGTTCGTGTAATCAATGCACATACGCCAAATCACTGCTACATTAGGATCATCTTTCTTCTTTTCCACAAGCACCGGATTAGATAGCCAGTCCAGGTAAAGTACTTCCACGATGAACCCGGCTGCTAGGAGCCGAGCTATCTCATCTCCAATGACTTTTCTCCTATCTTTGGCGAAGCGGCGGAGCGGTTGCTTGACTGGCTTTGCTCCGGGTCTCACATTCAAAGAGTGCTCGGCCAATTACCTCAGAACACCTTGCAAGTCCTGTGTGGACCAAGCAAAAATATCCCGATTCTCACGGAGGAAATTGACGAGCTCGCTTTCCTATTTGTTAGTTAACCCGGCACCAATTGTTACAGTGCGCTCTGGGAACAGATCATCAACATGTACTTTCTTTGTATCCTTTGTTGCTTGAAAAGAGACACTTCCATGCGGGTTACTCATTGCCGACATGTATTGCTACGCAGACTGAGCCAATGCCCCTACTTCCTGGATCTTTCTTTTTTCTTGTGCAATCACGAGTGACTCGGCCAGGTTAGACCTGACCGACGCACACTCAATGGAACGTCGGAAATCCCCAGCTATGGTGATTACTCCATTTGGCCCAGGCAACTTCATCTTTAGGTAACTGATGTGAGTACTTGTCATAAATTTGTTCAGGGTTGGCCTGCCGAGTAACACGTGATATGCGTTTTCTAAGTTCACAACCTTAAACTCCAAATTCTCAGTTCAGCAGTTATCCCTTGTGCCGAATAACACATCAACCCAGACTTTGCCAATGGGTTCACAGGAGATACCAGGTACAATGCCATGGAAAGTTGTCTTTGTAGCTTGGAGCATGTTCTCCGAGATACCCAACTTGCGCATTGTATCCACGCACATGATATTGATGCTGCTACCATTGTCGATCAACACCTTGGAGAACCTCACATTGATATTTGGCCCGATGAACGTTGGGTCCAGCACTAGTGCAAAGGAACCAGGACTCGGCATGATCCTGGGATGGTCCTTGATACTCCAGGTAATTTCCTGATCAGACCAAGGCATATACCTCGCACTTCCGGCATAACCGCATTCACCTCCATATGTCGGTGTTGCATGCTCTTTCGATCCGTTTCCTCCGTGGTAAACACACAGTAACTCTGGTGATGCTCTCTATATTCATTTCTCCCCTCATTGCCGGGATATCTTTGATCTGGTTGATGCTGGTTTTCCACCTGATGCACTGCATCCCTTCTCTCATGATTCTCATACCTCGGCGGAGGTGGTGGCAAAATTAACTATTGCGTATTTGCTCCAGAGAGCAGCTACTGCCTAGGTAACTCCTGCCGAGGTTGATCGTTCTGAGGTGCCTAAGCATTCCCCGAGCCACTTTGCTCTATCTTCCTCATCCACTCACATTGTTGGGTTGTATGCTCCGCTGGGTTACTCGGATTTGGCGTGTGAAATTTGCACGGTTGATCCAGCATTGCCTCATACGTATACCTCGGCCGGTCTTTCTTTTCTTGCCACTGTCTCTTTTGCTCGGGAGTCCAAGTTTTCTTGCCATCATTTCTCGGAGTCCACTATTGCCCTCCAGTTTTCTGACGCTGATTACTCCCTGCTCCGGATTGATCTTGATTTACAGCAGCAACTTGTTGCGAACTATACCTGTAATCCGGTCTATCATCTCTTCTATTACCCAGATAGTCATTTCGCCGGGATGATCCGGCTCCGTCTCGCTGGTAGTACTCCTCATTTGACTCGTTTGACACTAGCCAGGGTTGAGTTGGATCACCCAAAGCATACGAATCGACAATCCAGATTGTCTCTGCCAGTGTAGTTGGCATATCCCTTTGTAACCTTTGCCACAACATGCTTGCATATCTATAGCCTTGTGTAAACCAAGCTATGGCCTGAGACTCAATCACGCATTCACATGAGTTTCTCACGTTGCACCAGCGAGTTAGAAACTCTCGGTCTGTTTCATTTGGTCTATGCTTGCACATTGCTAAGGTCTGTGGCCTATTCGGCCTTTGATACGTGCTTGAGAAGTTGCTGACGAACATTTCCTCAAAATCTAGGCAGCAGTTGATACTACTAGGTGGTAAATTGTTTAACCATACCCTCGCTGGCCCCTCCAGTATCTGAGGTACGTATCTCACTGCACATCTCAAATTATCTGTCGCAATTTGCATTGCCATTGCGTAGTTTATTAACCAATCCTCCGGCTTGGTGCTGCCGTCATATGTTTTCGTGCCTTTGGGTAACTGGAAGTTAGGTACCAGAGGCTCTTTCATGATCCGGGGCCCAAAGCACGCTAGACCCGGAGGACCTTGCCCCTCAATTTTCTCCGACCTATCGAGCCAATCCAGCTTTAACCTGGCGTCGTCAGGCAACAACTTCCTGCTTCCCAATCTTGACCCTATCACATGATGATCCGGCCTATGGTATCCTACATTCACCATTTCTGAATCACTGTCATTGTATCTGTCTTGTTCTTGTCGAGCACCATTTTGCTGCATACCCTGGCCGGCACTCTGCTCTTACCGAGGTACATTCCGCTACTGCTGTTGCCGAGGTTGGTTTTGCCCTGCACCTGCCGAGTTACGCTGTCCGGCATTGCCATTTTCAGCGTTTCTCTGACCGGCATTGCCTTGGTCGCGGTTACCTCGGCCAGCTTCACCTCGGCTGACACTTTGTCGATCCTCATTTCCCTGTATTGCTTTTCCTTTCCTTGCCCTTGCCGGGTCATACGGAACTATCTGTTTGTTTCTCCTTGCCGAGGTTACCACTTCCTCTCTTCTAGGGCCATCATGAGGGGATGATGCAGCTCCAGCAGATTTCTCCGGGTTACCCACTGCCAAATAAATGACCTTGGAAGCCCCAGCTCTTGCCGGGTTAGCCCTGAGCAACTCTTCATTCTGTCTATTAGCGATCCGAACTAACTCATTAACTCTCTCCTGCTGTCTTTGCCGGGCTTCACCCGTCAAACCTTCTAGTTCGGACGCAGCCGCATCTGCAGCTCTGAGGTTCTTTGCTGGGGTGCTATACTTCGGCAGCCCCACAGATAACAGGTTCTCTGATTCCTCAACTCTAGTTCATCCTCTTTGTTCATTTCACTGATGAGGTTTCTCCCTTTTACTTTTATAGCATCTACCATATTTGCTCTTGCGTACTTGCACAGCGTCATGTTCAACGACTGCTGAGCCGCGGCTATCTTTTTCGCACCCTCTAGTATTTTCTGCCTAGTTTCCTCTAACTCGGCCTGTGACTGAGCCGGATCTACCACAGGCACTATGGGTCTTGCCAAGCTATCTATCGCCTGCTGCAACACGTTTTCTGGCCTCTCTAGCGGAGGACCTCTACTTTTCCTCGGCGCCTTGGGTGTTACCTCCGGATCTGGTGTCGGGTCCTTGCTCGCGCCAACGGGCGTTGTCATCATCACCTCAACATGGTTAGGAGAGCGAGTGATATGCGCACCATAAACCGCGCTAAGGGGTGGCTCGCCTCCTTCGACGACGTGCAGCGGGTGAACGCATGACACATCGACGCCGACGTAGATCTTGTGGGCGCCAAGCTTGACGAAGAGGCCATTGCGCGGTGGAGGTCACCTGCCGAAGCTACCAGCATTGTCGCTGACGTAGTTCAGCGCTCCAAAGCGCTGAACGAGCCCAGAGACGATGCGCTCGCCGTTGCCGATGATGTTTCCCGTCCGGATCTTCACTCCTGCTAGCGCCGCTATCCCCACGGTGGGCGCCAACTGTCGTGGTGGTGTCACGGCAGATGCTATGGATAGTCTAAAGGTCGGGCCAATATACACAAATGCTTAGTATTCTCTATGTTCACTGCACTTACAGATGCTCCTCGAGCTGTATTGGGGAGAGGAGGAAGAAGAAGCTCTCTTACTCTCACCACTATTTTCACCCAAAGAACAAACTACTCACCCGCCAACCCCAACTACGAAGCCCTAGCGTCCCTTATAAAGGGGAGACTAGGTCACCAGTTAGGGTATATGTGGAGGCATATTCTTGGGAATATGCCTCTCCCAAAATAGCAAACCGACCAGGTCACCTTTTGCCCTCGTAAGCCATGCAGAGGCTACGTAAGCCTCTACGGCGCTAGCGTCAACCGAAATAGGCTGCGTCACCTCCGTCGGCCACGCCTTGCTGGTCCCTCCCTCTGTCCGTGTTGCGCATGCTCCAGCGTACAGAGACCACCTTTTGACCAGCTGGATACCTTCCTTCTCTTTCAAGCCGGATATAACCCGGATTAGGCCTAGTTAATCTGGCTCCATGGGTACCTACAGACGAATTATAAAGATCTTGCCGACGTATGATATACGTCGGCCGGGACATGGTTAAACGGGCATCCTCCGGGCTTGGTTACTCCGTAAGTCGGCCTGCCTTGAAGTGACCCGGCCAGCTTTTGCTTTGACCTTGCCATACCTTGGCTAACTCGGCCTCTATACCCCGGCGTGACCCTACCCGGGGGTATCCCCCCAACAGTGTTCCTTTCCTAAACAATCACTAGAGTCATTGCCTGTGTGTTGCTTTCCTAAACCACATTAATCTACCAAAGTCATTGCATCTGTGTGCTTTTCCTAAACCACTAGAGTCATTGCATGTGTGTGCCTTTCTTACACTACATAGATCCACCAGAGTCATTGCATTTGTGTTCTTTTCCTAAACCACCACAACAGTCATTGCATGTGTGTTCATTTCCTAAACCACATTGATCCACCAGAGTCATTGCATGTATGTTCTTTTCCTAAACCACCAGCAGAGTCATTGCATGTGTGTTCCTTTCATAAACCACATTGATCCACGAGAGTCATTGCATCTGTGTTCCTTTCCTAAACCACGTGGATCCACCAGAGTCATTGCATGTGTGTTATTTTTCTCAACCACCACAAGAGTCATTGCATCTGTCTTGTTTTACTAAACCACATGGATCCACTAGAGTCATTGCATGTGTCTTCTCTTCCTAAACCACCACCAGAGTCATTGCATGTGTGTTCCTTTCATAAACCACATGGATTGACTAGAGTCATTGCATATGTGTTCCTTTCCTAAACCACATTGATCCATCAGAGTCATTGCATGTTTGTTCTTTTCATGAACCACCACCAGAGTAATTTCATGTGTCTTCTTTTACTAAACCAAATGGATCCACTAGAGTAATTGCATGTGTGTTCTTTTCCTAAAACTCCACCAGAGTCATTGCATGTGTGTTCCTTTCATAAACCACATGGATCCACTAGAGTCATTGCATGTGTGTCCCTTTCCTAAACCACATTAATCCATCAGAGTCATTGCATGTTTGTTCTTTTCTTAAACCACCACTAGAGTCAATGCATGTGTGTTCCTTTCCTAAACCACCAGTAGAGTCATTGCATGTGTGTTCCTTTCCTAAACCACATTAATCCACTAAAGTCATTGCATGTGTGTTCTTTTCCTAAACCAGTAGAGTCATTGCATGTGTGTGCCTTTCTTAAACTACATGGATCCACCAGAGTTATTGCATTTGTGTTCTTTTCCTAAACCACCACAAGAGTCATTGCATGTGTGTTCCTTTTCTAAACCACATGGATCAACCAGAGTCATTGCATGTGTGTTCTTTTCATAAACCACCACCAGAGTCATTGCATGTGTCTTCTTTTCCAAAACCACATGGATCCACTAGAGGCATTGCATGTGTGTTCTTTTCCTAAACCACCACAAGAGTCATTGGATGTGTGTTCCTTTCCTAAACCACATGGATCCACCCAGAGTCATTGCATGTGTGTTTCTTTCCTAAACCAGATTGATACACCAGTGTCATTGCATTTGTGTTCCTTTCCTAAACGACAAGTAGAATCATTGCATGTTTGTTCCTTTCCTAAACCAGATTGATCCACCAGAGTTATTGCATGTGTGTTCTTTTCCTAAACCACCACCAGAGTCATCGCATGTGTGTTACTTTCATAAACCAAATGGATCCACTAAAGTCATTCCATGTGTGTTCCTTTACTAAACCAGATAGATCCACCTGAGTCATTGCTTGTGTGTTATTTTCCTAAAGCACCACAAGAATCATTGCATGTGTGTTCCTTTCCTAAACCACATGGATCCACCAGAGTCATTGCGTATGTTTTCCTTTCCCAAGGCACATTGATACATTAGAGTCATTGCATGTTTGTTCTTTTCCTAAACCACCAGTAGAGTCATTGCATGTGTGTTCCTTTCCTAAACCACTAGTAGAGTCATTGCATGTGTGTTCCTTTCCTAAACCACATTGATCCACCAGAGTCAGTGCATGTGTGTTCTTTTCCTAAACCACATGTATCCACCAGAGTCATTGCATGTTTGTTCCTTTCCTAAAACACATGGATCCATCAGAGTCATTGCATGTGTGTTATTTTCCTAAACCACCACCAAAGTCATTACATGTGTGTTCTTTTCCTAAACCACCACCAGAGTCATTGCATGTGTGTTCCTTTCCTCAACCACCACCAGAGTCATTGCATGTGTGTTCCTTTTCTAAACCACCACTAGAGTCATTGCATGTGTGTTCGTTTCCTAAACCACATGGATCCACCAGAGTCATTGCGTATGTTTTCCTTTCCCAAACCACATTGATACATTAGAGTCATGGCATGTTTGTTCTTTTCCTAAACCACCACTAGAGTCACTGCATGTGTGTTCCTTTCCTAAACCACTAGTAGAGTCATTGCATGTGTGTTCCTTTCCTAAACCACATTGATCCACCAGAGTCATTGCATGTGTGTTCTTTTCCTAAACCACCACAAGTGTCATTGCATGTGTGTTCCTTTCCTAAACGACATTGATCCACCAGAGTCATTGCATGAGTGTTCTTTTCCTAAACCACCAGCAGAGTCATTGCATGTGTGTTCCTTTCATAAACCACATGGATCCACGAGAGTTATTGTATTTGTGTTCCTTTCCTAAACCACGTGGATCCACGAGAGTCATTGCATGTGTGTTATTTTCCTAAACCACCACAATAGTCATTGCATGTGTCTTGTTTTACTAAACCAAATGGATCCACTAGAGTAATTGCATGTGTGTTCTTTTCCTAAAACTCCACCAGAGTCATTGCATGTGTGTTCCTTTCATAAACCACATGGATCCACTAGATTCATTGCATGTGTGTCCCTTTCCTAAACCACATTAATCCATCAGAGTCATTGCATGTTTGTTCTTTTCTTAAACCACCACTAGAGTCAATGCATGTGTGTTCCTTTCCTAAACCACCAGTAGAGTCATTGCATGTGTGTTCCTTTCCTAAACCACATTAATCCACCAAAGTCATTGCATGTGTGTTCTTTTCCTAAACCAGTAGAGTCATTGCATGTGTGTGCCTTTCTTAAACTACATGGATCCACCAGAGTCATTGCATTTGTGTTCTTTTCCTAAACCACCACAAGAGTCATTGCATGTGTGTTCCTTTTCTAAACCACATGGATCAACCAGAGTCATTGCATGTGTGTTCTTTTCATAAACCACCACCAGAGTCATTGCATGTGTCTTCTTTTCCAAAACCACATGGATCCACTAGAGGCATTGCATGTGTGTTCTTTTCCTAAACCACCACAAGAGTCATTGGATGTGTGTTCCTTTCCTAAACCACATTGATACACCAGTGTCATTGCATTTGTGTTCCTTTCCTAAACGACCACTAGAATCATTGCATGTTTGTTCCTTTCCTAAACCAGATTGATCCACCAGAGTCATTGCATGTGTGTTCTTTTCTTAAACCACCACCAGAGTCATCGCATGTGTGTTACTTTCATAAACCAAATGGATCCACTAAAGTCATTCCATGTGTGTTCCTTTACTAAACCAGATAGATCCACCTGAGTCATTGCTTGTGTGTTATTTTCCTAAACCACCACAAGAGTCATTGCATGTGTGTTCCTTTCCTAAACCACATGGATCCACCAGAGTCATTCCGTATGTTTTCCTTTCCCAAACCACATTGATACATTAGAGTCATTGCATGTTTGTTCTTTTCCTAAACCACCAGTAGAGTCATTGCATGTGTGTTCCTTTCCTAAACCACTAGTAGAGTCATTGCATGTGTGTTCCTTTCCTAAACCACATTGATCCACCAGAGTCAGTGCATGTGTGTTCTTTTCCTAAACCACATGTATCCACCAGAGTCATTGCATGTTTGTTCCTTTCCTAAAACACATGGATCCATCAGAGTCATTGCATGTGTGTTATTTTCCTAAACCACCACCAAAGTCATTACATGTGTGTTCTTTTCCTAAACCACCACCAGAGTCATTGCGTATGTTTTCCTTTCGCAAACCACATTGATACATTAGAGTCATTGCATGTTTGTTCTTTTCCTAAACCACCACTAGAGTCATTGCATGTGTGTTCCTTTCCTAAACCACTAGTAGAGTCATTGCATGTGTGTTCCTTTCCTAAACCACATTGATCCACCAGAGTCAGTGCATGTGTGTTCTTTTCCTAAACCACATGTATCCACCAGAGTCATTGCATGTTTGTTCCTTTCCTAAAACACATGGATCCATCAGAGTCATTGCATGTGTGTTATTTTCCTAAACCACCACCAAAGTCATTACATGTGTGTTCTTTTCCTAAACCACCACCAGAGTCATTGCATGTGTGTTCCTTTCCTCAACCACCACCAGAGTCATTGCATGTGTGTTCCTTTGCTAAACCACCACTAGAGTCATTGCATGTGTGTTCCTTTCCTAAACCACATGGATCCACCAGAGTCATTGCGTATGTTTTCCTTTCCCAAACCACATTGATACATTAGAGTCATGGCATGTTTGTTCTTTTCCTAAACCACCACTAGAGTCACTTCATGTGTGTTCCTTTCCTAAACCACTAGTAGAGTCATTGCATGTGTGTTCCTTTCCTAAACCACCACTAGAGTCATTGCATGTGTGTTCCTTTCATAAACCACATTAATCCACCAAAGTCATTGCATGTGTGTTCTTTTCATAAACCACCACTAGAGTCAATGCATGTGTGTTCCTTTACTAAACCACCACTAGAGTCATTGCATGTGTGTTCCTTTCATAAACCACATTAATCCACCAAAGTCATTGCATGTGTGTTCTTTTCCTAAACCACTAGATTCATTGCATGTGTGTGCCTTTCTTAAACTAGATGGATCCACCAGAGTCATTGCATTGGTGTTGTTTTCCTAAACCACCACAAGAGTCATTGCATGTGTCTTGCTTTCCTAAACCACATTGATCCACCAGAGTCATTGCATGAGTGTTCTTTTCCTAAACCACCAGCAGAGTCATTGCATGTGTGTTCCTTTCATAAACCACATGGATCCACGAGAGTTTTTGCCTTTGTGTTCCTTTCCTAAACCACGTGGATCCAGGAGAGTCATTGCATGTGTGTTATTTTCCTAAACCACCACAATAGTCATTGCATGTGTCTTCTTTTACTAAACCAAACGGATCCACTAGAGTAATCGCATGTGTGTTCTTTTCCTAAAACACCACCAGAGTCATTGCATGTGTGTTCCTTTCATAATCCACATGGATCCACTGGAGTCATTGCATGTGTGTCCCTTTCCTAAACCACCACTAGAGTCAATGCATGTGTGTTCCTTTACTAAACCACCACTAGATTCATTGCATGTGTGTTCCTTTCATAAACCACATTAATCCACCAAAGTCATTGCATGTGTGTTCTTTTCCTAAACCACTAGATTCATTGCATGTGTGTCCCTTTCTTAAACTACATGGATCCACCAGAGTCATTGCATTGGTGTTGTTTTCCTAAACCACCACAAGATTCATTGCATGTGTGTTCCTTTTCTAAACCACATGGATCAACCAGAGTCATTGCATGTGTGTTCTTTTCATAAACCACCACCAGAGTCATTGCATGTGTCTTCTTTTCCAAAACCACATGGATCCACTAGAGGCATTGCATGTGTGTTCTTTTCCTAAACCACCACAAGAGTCATTGGATGTGTGTTCCTTTCCTAAACCACATTGATACACCAGTGTCATTGCATTTGTGTTCCTTTCCTAAACGACCACTAGAATCATTGCATGTTTGTTCCTTTCCTAAACCAGATTGATCCACCAGAGTCATTGCATGTGTGTTCTTTTCCTAAACCACCACCAGAGTCATCGCATGTGTGTTACTTTCATAAACCAAATGGATCCACTAAAGTCATTCCATGTGTGTTCCTTTACTAAACCAGATAGATCCACCTGAGTCATTGCTTGTGTGTTATTTTCCTAAACCACCACAAGAGTCATTGCATGTGTGTTCCTTTCCTAAACCACATGGATCCACCAGAGTCATTGCGTATGTTTTCCTTTTCCAAACCACATTGATACATTAGAGTCATTGCATGTTTGTTCTTTTCCTAAACCACCAGTAGAGTCATTGCATGTGTGTTCCTTTCCTAAACCACTAGTAGAGTCATTGCATGTGTGTTCCTTTCCTAAACCACATTGATCCACCAGAGTCAGTGCATGTGTGTTCTTTTCCTAAACCACATGTATCCACCAGAGTCATTGCATGTTTGTTCCTTTCCTAAAACACATGGATCCATCAGAGTCATTGCATGTGTGTTATTTTCCTAAACCACCACCAAAGTCATTACATGTGTGTTCTTTTCCTAAACCACCACCAGAGTCATTGCGTATGTTTTCCTTTCGCAAACCACATTGATACATTAGAGTCATTGCATGTTTGTTCTTTTCCTAAACCACCACTAGAGTCATTGCATGTGTGTTCCTTTCCTAAACCACTAGTAGAGTCATTGCATGTGTGTTCCTTTCCTAAACCACATTGATCCACCAGAGTCAGTGCATGTGTGTTCTTTTCCTAAACCACATGTATCCACCAGAGTCATTGCATGTTTGTTCCTTTCCTAAAACACATGGATCCATCAGAGTCATTGCATGTGTGTTATTTTCCTAAACCACCACCAAAGTCATTACATGTGTGTTCTTTTCCTAAACCACCACCAGAGTCATTGCATGTGTGTTCCTTTCCTCAACCACCACCAGAGTCATTGCATGTGTGTTCCTTTTCTAAACCACCACTAGAGTCATTGCATGTGTGTTCCTTTCCTAAACCACATGGATCACCAGAGTCATTGCGTATGTTTTCCTTTCCCAAACCACATTGATACATTAGAGTCATGGCATGTTTGTTCTTTTCCTAAACCACCACTAGAGTCACTGCATGTGTGTTCCTTTCCTAAACCACTAGTAGAGTCATTGCATGTGTGTTCCTTTCCTAAACCACCACTAGAGTCATTGCATGTGTGTTCCTTTCATAAACCACATTAATCCACCAAAGTCATTGCATGTGTGTTCTTTTCCTAAACCACCACTAGAGTCAATGCATGTGTGTTCCTTTACTAAACCACCACTAGAGTCATTGCATGTGTGTTCCTTTCATAAACCACATTAATCCACCAAAGTCATTGCATGTGTGTTCTTTTCCTAAACCACTAGATTCATTGCATGTGTGTGCCTTTCTTAAACTAGATGGATCCACCAGAGTCATTGCATTGGTGTTGTTTTCCTAAACCACCACAAGAGTCATTGCATGTGTCTTGCTTTCCTAAACCACATTGATCCACCAGAGTCATTGCATGAGTGTTCTTTTCCTAAACCACCAGCAGAGTCATTGCATGTGTGTTCCTTTCATAAACCACATGGATCCACGAGAGTTTTTGCCTTTGTGTTCCTTTCCTAAACCACGTGGATCCAGGCGAGTCATTGCATGTGTGTTATTTTCCTAAACCACCACAATAGTCATTGCATGTGTCTTCTTTTACTAAACCAAACGGATCCACCAGAGTAATCGCATGTGTGTTCTTTTCCTAAAACACCACCAGAGTCATTGCATGTGTGTTCCTTTCATAATCCACATGGATCCACTAGAGTCATTGCATGTGTGTCCCTTTCCTAAACCACCACTAGAGTCAATGCATGTGTGTTCCTTTACTAAACCACCACTAGAGTCATTGCATGTG